>PVKH010003027.1:0-25726 GCA_004027955.1 Chaetophractus vellerosus | reverse complement strand
TCAGTGGCTAGCACAGTGTCTGGAACATAATATGTGATCTGTAATGGTTTGACAGTTTTATGTAATCATGAATTCCATATATATAAATTGAATCATGCTTGTAGACTGATCTCTTAATCTGGGTGTGATTGGGTTGTGATTGGGGCATTAACTGTCACACCACTGGGACGTTGAGCCCCACCCCTCGGTGGGTGTGGTCTCAAGTATAAAAGTCAAGACAAGACAGAGATTGGAGAAGCAGATTTTTGAGAAGCAGTTCTGATGTTGGAGAGGAGAGCCCCAGGGGAAGACAAGTGAGCCGTTCGCCTGATAGTCTACAGCTGGCCTCGTGGAGAGACAAAGCATAGAGAGCCTCATGGTCTACAGCTGAACTTGTGGAGGAACCAGAAGCTAAGCCTGGAGAGAAATGCAACCCCGGGAACAGAGGAACCCAGAAGCCTGAACCCTGGAGACGTCGGCAGCTGTCTTGCTCCAACACGTGGGCTTTGGTGAGGGAAGAAACTTATGCTTTGTGGCCTAGTAACTGTAAGCTTCTACCCCAAATAAATACCCTTTATAAAAACCAACCAATTATTGGTATCTTGCGAAGGCACCCCTTTGGCTGACTAATATATGAACAATATACTTTTAATGTATAAATGACTATGTAACTATTCATATTAAACAATAAAGTTCAAAATCAGCAGCAGTTAAAAGACTGATCACTTCCATCTTTTACAACATTATCATTTCGTCATACAAAATGACTTATTTCCCAAGAGTTTGTGATAACTGGATTTTACTGTGTTGTCTCCATGACTAAAAATTCTGATTTCAAAGAACACTCAATCATTTAGTTACACCAATAGCTTTAACTAAGATTTTCCAGCTATCTATTGCTGAATAGCCAACCGCTTCAAATTTAGTGATGTAAATTATTCCCCTGATTTTTGGGGCAGGAATTCAGCCAGGGTTTAAAAGGGGGTCTCATCTCTGCTCTGTGGGGTCTGGTACCTCAGCTGGGGTGTATCAAATGGCTAGATTTAGCTGGGAAAGCTTAGTAGTTGAGATAGGGCCTCTGTTACAGCTACCAGCTGCATTCTTTAATTTTTCTCCATATGTGTCTACTGGGGATGGAATGTCCAAGATGGCTTCTTAATTCAGAAGTCTGCTGTCTGGGTTGAGATGGTTGAGATAATTTGGGCTGGTCAGCCATCCTTCTCTCTCCATGCAGCTTCTCCAAATGGCTAAGTTAGGCTTCCCCAAAACATGATACTTTCAAGGTAGTGGAACTCCTCACATGGCAGGTGGATTCTCTCAGTATGAGCATTCTGAAAGGCCTAGGGAGAAGGTGCAAGACTTCTTATGACCTAGCCTCAAAAGTCCAGAATGACATGCCCATGGCATCCTATTGTTCAAGGAAATCACTAAAGGCATCCTGGACTCATGGGGGGAAATTTGACTTCGCCTTTTAGTTGATGTTGTAGTAAAGAGCCTATATTTACCTTTAATATTAGATATAAGATTTGTTAAAAAGATCTATGCATTAATCTATGGAAGTCTGAATTTGTCATGAGGAATTCTATTTTTTAAGCCATACTTCCTTACAATGGATAGCTGTCTGATCCATGTCAGAGGGTTAAAAGAGGTGGGTTATAAACTTGTTTTTGCCACTTAATAACTGTGTGGCTTTGAACATACATTTTAATCTTTCATCTTGTTTCCTCATCTGTCAGAGGAAAATAATATCTCATTTGTCTATGTTGCTGAGTTGTTGAAAAGATGAGATGATGGAAAGAAAAGAAGATGAAAATTTAAAAATTCTATTCGGACACCAGGTATCATTGTCAGTAAGTTGTAGGAAGGAAATTACAGTCACTAGGCTTTCTAAGTCTATTTAGAAAAAGTTCACTTGGTGGTCTTGAAGTTCTTTGTTTCATTAAGACTGGGGCTTCCAGGGACCAAATCATAGTCTGGAGGGTGAACTTTAGCCTCAGGGTTTATGCTTTGGTTAGATCTGGGTGTAAACTGGCCAGTCTCTTTGGTGTCCCATCTGGACTGTGCTTATTCCAAATAGGAAGATGAATAAGGTGATTATTTTCTATGCAAAGTAATTCGTGAAGCCATCCGACCATTTTCTATCATTTTATTAATTTAAAGTTTCTTTGATTATGAAAATGAGCTCTTAATGATCTATTCATTGCATGAGTAGAAGACCCTTAGGCTCTAATTCTTGCTACAAACCAAGGCTGAACAAACAATTCAGCAAAAGCTGGCGTGTAGCTTCTACTGTGAGCCCTAATGTCTGTGGTTTAACCGTGGTATAGTGTTGTGTGGATGTTTCAAAATTTTGAGTCTTCTCTTCATCCTGTGCATCTGAGTATGTTTATCACTTTTTGAAAGGCTATACATTCTGGAAACATTTGGAGAAAGACAATCTTCCCTCAACAACGATTAGCAAGGCAATATCGTATCTAGAAAAGGCAACAATCTAGACCCAATACCTGGGAGGTAACTTGTTGATTATCAATTTATTTTGAAGACAATGAGATCAGATCGTTTGAATTGCTGAAATTTTCACACTTCATTATTCGATTCTTTGGTCCATTTTTCAAATATGAGGCCATTGTAGATTCTGAAACTATATAATTTTAACCTAAATACGAGCTTAACATTGTCTCTGGCAAATTTCTACTCTAATACAACAACAGAGGTTTTTACTTCACAGTTTATAGGTAGTGTCTCTTCGGAATCACTTAAAAATTGACATAAGTAAGAAAAGCTAAATTCAAGCAAACCCCTAATGTGTAGATTCTCCCAGCTTCTCCCTAGACCATATCCCTTGTCTTAGTTTCCTAGGGTTCTGATGACAGTGTACCACAGACTTGGTGGCTTAAAACAAGAGAAATGTATTGTCCCACAGTTCAGGAATCTAGAAATCTGAAATCTGTAGGGAAAGTTCTTGTTTACCTTTTCCAGCTTCTGTGGTTTGCTAGAAATCCTTGGGCTTCAGTGTCTAGTAGGCACATGACATTGCCCTCTGCCTCTGTGTCCAAATTTCTTCTCTTTGTAAGGACAACAGCCATATTGGATTTGGGCCCACTCCAATCCTAGTTTGACCTCATTTTAAGTAACAACATCTTCAAAGACCCTACTTCCAAATAGAATCACATTCATGACACTAGGGACTGGGGGTTAGAGCTTATATATTTTAGGGGACTCAATTCAATGCATAACACCCCTCTTTATGCATCAAAACTGTTCTCAGGCCTCCATTTTAATAAATTCAACATACACTTTCCAGGGTCCTGCCATGATTTTTTTTTTCTTTTTATAGAAGTTGTGGGTTTACAGAACAATCTTGTATAAAATACCCATACTGATGATCAGACTATCCTTCTTAATGATTCATTACTCTTAGATTCAGCCCTCTTGGTTTTCATCCTACTTTTCTGGCTGAATCTTTACAATCTCTGTCATGGTGTTTCATTCTATTGCCTGACCCTTAAATGTATGTCTATAACCTTCTTCTCTACATATGCTCCTTTTATGATCTTACTCATAATCAAGGTTTCAATTATCATCAACTTGACATCCATACAGTAAATATTTATTGAGCTCATTTTGTCTTCCAGTGATTAAAACCTGACATTCCAAATCTAAATCTACAGCCTAAGGCTTTCTCCTGAGCTCCAGGCCCACATATACAGCTACACACTAAATTTGTTCACTTGCAGATACAAGACACAGCAGAACTCCAGTGGAGTGGTTGTGGTCTGTGTGAATGATTCTTCCTGGATTTGTGCAGTTCTCTGCCTTTCTAAATATTTGGCTCAAAATCAACTTGTCCAAAATCAAACTCATCTTACATACCCCAAATAACTTTTGCTCCTCTTGTGTTTTCTAGCTCATTGAAGGAGATTCAAGATTGGCAAGCTGTGAAATCATTCTGAGTTGCCAGGATCTTTAACTTAAAAAGAAAGAACCATACCCACTTTAAAGGAGTGTAATGAAGATTATGTGAAATTATAAATGTGAAATATTCATTTTAGTATCTGCCATATATTAAGCACCCAATATTTCCTGCTGTCTATTCCATTAATGTCCAAACTGAAATCCAGAGCCTAACATTCGATTTCTAGAAAAAAAATATTTTCTACTCCTTTAGCAAGTTCTCATAAACCTGCTTCCTTTTACATTTTTTAATCTCAAAAATTTTAACCTTGCATTTACCATTACCTTACTTGAAGCAACAATCATATTTCGATTTCATCCTACTAACTGGTCTCCCTAACCCTAGTTATATCCCTCCACCAACTCTCCAACTATTTTTCAAATGTTTTCCACACTGAATTTTCAAAATGCTATTGAATATCCTGCTGATGTAAATGAAACTTAGCACAGGTTTTCAGTGGATTTCAGGGGGAAAGTCCAAAATCCTTAACTTGGTATTCAAGGTACTTCATGTCATGGCCCTAATTTAGCACTCACCACCTTCTGCCTTACCCTGGCATCCAGACAAATCCCTCTACTATCAGCTCTTTGCCACATGCTGCTCCTGCTTCTAGAAATACCCCCTCCTCATTTCTGTAACTTGCTCTTATTTATCTTTAAGAACTTAACTCACTGGTCTTCTTCTAGGAAACTTTTCCTGAACACTGAGCTTGTGTCTCTTATACCTGGCAATGGTGGAAACTCCCCGTGAGCAGAAACTGTGTCTAATGCACCTTTGTTATTTCCAGTGCCAAGCAAAATGAGTAGAGCACCTATGTTTGTGGAGTGAATAAATAAATGAAAATTTTACCACTCTAATGAATGTTATCCAGTGCATGATCCTAGCTGTCACATTGGTCAGGGTTGGGGCAAGGGCAGCTTCAAACCAGTCTAAGTTTCCCTCTTGGGATTCTGATGGATCTGAGTATTTCTGTAAGAGGGTGATGCCACCAGAGAAAAACCAATTTGTGTGAGGTGTTAATGAAGCTCTGGGGGTCATAAAATCTTAAGGCTTCAAGAATTCTAAGATTTTTTTCTGTGTTATATTTCACGTGGATATCAATTTAAAAGTAATATATAGTAAGAATGCACCAACCTGAAACTGGGCACTATCAGAATTTTCAGTGCCAGTATTAGCTTTTATATAATACCATTTTAATTAGCTTGTGCTAATATGTAGAGAAAGAAAAGAGTAAAAACATTTAATACATTACTGTTGCTTTATGACAAAGTGAAAGCTAATTACAAAGAGTTCATAATATTGTAAAGAGTAGAAAGTAGTAGAGGAATTATTATGCTTGCCACTTTAAAAACAAGACAAAACTCTGCCATACCAAGCCAATCCCACATTCACAATGTAGAAATTTACTATCATCAAAACATCATCCATCACAGTACTTTTTTTTTTTTAATTTAGGAGGTACTAGGGATTGAACCCCGGACCTCGTATGTGGGAGGCAGATGTTCAATCACTGAGCTCCCTAATGCTGCTATTTTTAGATTTTTTAATGTTTATTTTTAATTTGTAAATTTATTTTTACTTTATACTATAAAAGAGTTGTAGATATATAAATATTTAAGAAACTGTATAATAAAAATAATTTAGTGGAAGCCTAGAGATCTGAGAGAATATCTCTTTAAAAATAATTTGTACATTACTCAGGATTGGAAAAGACTGTTAATGCAAAAAGAGAAGATCGTGACTAGCCTGACTAAAGAGTAAAAGTTTACTTGTCAGAGTAAAATGATTTGCCTTAGTCCAGTGTGCGCGTCCGTCCATGTGTGTGTGCACACGCACACAAATGCACACACGTAACACATACACCAGCACGTAAGAACGTGCATGAAACAAACACTTGAATACACACACATGCACAGCGCAGACACATAACACACAAGGACATATGTATCTACTCGTAGCACCTCTTCCAGAAACCTCTATCTGCGTTTTATGAAGAGGGCAAAAAAGGACAAGTATAAAATGAGAGAGTAGTTTTTCACTAGAGCTTAGTGTACCCGTTTGAAGAACAGGCCTTTGGAATTAGACTGACAACTCCAGCCCTGCCCATTTCTAGCTGAATATCATTGAAATTAATATTTCAGTCCCTTACTCTTCTCATCATTAAATCAGAAAAGATAGTGTGAAATTGACTCATAGGATTGTTGTGAGAAGTATATACATTTTTGCATAAAAAGAACTGTAACACTGTGCTTAATATATAAAAGAAATTTATAAGTAGTGGCCATTATTAAATTTTAGTTATTGAAAGATAAAACTACTTTAAGAACCTGTAATAGTTGTAACACCGAAGAGGGCTGCTCCCTTGCCTTATGAGAGAACCTGAGAAACCCAGGTGTCATGGCTAAGTCTTGCTCTCCTTTACTCCCCATATTCAGTCTCTCACCTATTCTCTTGATTTATTTTCCCTCTGAAACCCTGAGTTTGTTGCATTTCTCTTACCCTCATGTGAACTAGGGCAATAGGCTTATAACTGCTTTCTCCTCCCCAACCTTTGACTTATTTCAATATATTGTTTCCACTGCAACCAGACAGACTTTTTCAAAGAGTAAATCTAACCATGGCAGTATGCAACCCCAAAAAAACAAGTTTGTGATCTCAATCCATGTGCGGCTCCATCGGAAATAGGATCTCTTGACAAAGTCAAATCAAGTTGGACTTTAATCTGGTTAAAAGCCATTATAAGCGGAATGAAATTCAGATATAGGGAAAGAAAGCCAGGAAAGAAGCCGGAAGTCAACAGAACCCAGAGGAGAAAGGAGAAGACTTCGCTTTGTGCATTGCCATGTGACAGAAAAACTGAAGACCAAGGATCTACAGACAGCCCCAGAAAGCCACAGTTTTCCAGGAGACAGCATCACTTTGCTAATGCCTCAAGTTTTTTACTTCTCCTAGCCTCAATACCATGAGCCAATAAATCCCCATTGTTTAAGCCAACACATTGTTTTAGCGATGAAGAAACTAATACAGACATGTATTCTCCATAATACTTCAATGACTTCCCAATGCTTTTCAGATATAGCCCTGATAGTCTAGCCGCATCTTACCTCTCCATCTTTCCTGCTGGGTCAAATCACCCTTCTCTGTTGTTTTTCTCCCTTATTATAAAGTCTCATAAGAATAAGAACTGTCTACTTTATAACCATTGTCTCCTTATCATCTAGCAGAAATCGTTCTAAATGTTGGTTGTATGGACTAGCGGAGCACAGAAATGTTTTGATACTTCAAAAACCAAGACACATTAGCAGAGGGGTGTGATAGGGTGATGCCCAACAGAAGAGGCAGTGATGCCTGATATGGTATGACAGTTTCCTACTGAAGATGTCAGTATCTGGTGAATGTCACTGTGCAGGGTGAGAGAGAGAGCAACCAGTGTAAATGCCAACAGAGCCCAATGGGCATATTGTTTTCTAGTAAGGGGAAAGCATATTAAGGGAAGAGATTTTTTGTTTGTTTGTTTACTTGCTTTTATTTTTAATCTGTGGTTTCTGAACAGGTTTCTTTGTGAATATAAATGGTATTCCTCCTGGCTCTTCTTATTAATATATGGTGGGATGTTTGGAGCAAGATGAGGAGTCTGGAAGAGCTGTCAAAATCATCGCAACATAACTGTATCTCACTTGTTTACCAAATGAAACAAAAGACCCGTGCAGGTCTGGTTCTCTGACTTGCATGCTAATGGCAAACTCCACACATATCACAGTGTTACGGATTACTGAGGTCACAGATCCATACCCAACATAGTTTCACACATCAGTTAGCTTGGGCCACAACAGTGAATGAGGGCGAAGGAAATGTCCTTGGCTCATAAACTCTAGTTTCTCTTGGTTGCAGGAAAACACACTTGCCAAAGCAAGTTGGTCTAAGGAGGTCTAGAAAAATTCATTGTTAAGTTTGAGATGCTGCCCATAAGTTTCCTACTACATGCACATTTTTGGTTTGAGAGGAATTGGTAGTTCTTATCTGAATGTGTTCTGCTAAAGAGGATATATGTTCAATTTGCCATAGCTTAATCAGCTCAAATATATCTTTGGCCCAAGCAACCCTTACACATGTAACCCTATCACATTATATCCCACTGCAGATACCATCTTTAAGCATTTTGTAAACTGAATTTTTGTTAAATATGTACAATTTTTCTGCTGACTGATATTATCTTTCCAAGATACTAAACTCTTCTGCTGTTTAGTCAGTTCAACGTAGTCCAAATTCTTGAATGTTCACTTCTTTTTCTCTCCAGCTTAACCTCAACCTATAAAATAATTAATGATCTGATAGCTAACTGCTGAATGAACTAGAAAACTCTAATATTTCAATATTTCCCCTTTGGACTTTCATGTAAAGGGAATAATCTCTTTGTAATAAAAATGACCCTCCCCAGTTATTGTTTTGTAGACTTTCAGAAACAGGAAACTCTTCTTTATTTAACATGTTTGGCAAATAAATTTACTTTAACTGAATATGCATTTACTTATAAAATGAAAGTTACTGTACATACTATATCTAGATTACTGATTTTTTCAGAATTGAAATAGATTTGGCATAACACCAAAATACTAAGAAATTGACTTATTTTCTTTCTTTGGTCACTTCAGAACTCTGCTATGCTTTGAGGTCAGTATTCATAGTAGACTATAAAGAAAAACTACCCTTATATTTTCCATTTATTTAGATAGATAGGGTTTATCAGATTTTTTGAAGGGGACATTTGAGGATTTCCCAAGAATCGATTGTTAGCGATCTTGTTATTTTTCAAATGCTTTAATTTTTCTCTAGATAATACTGACCATCCATAATTAATGCACACATCCATCCATTAATTTATTCATAATAAATATTTATTGAAAAACTTCCATGTAGCAGGCCATATTTTAACAACTTTATTGAAATATAATTGACAAATAATAAACTCCACATTTAAAGTGTACAATTTAATAAATTTTTGACCTATGTATCTGCTTATGAAATGAACATCACAATAAAGATAATGAGCATATCTATTACCTCCAAAAGTCCCTTGTGAGTATTTTTCATCCATTACTTCCTCCCATCAAAAGACAACCATTGATCTGCTTTCTGTCACTGCAGATGAGTTACATTTTCTAGCACTTACTATGACTTGAATCATACAGTATGTAGTCTTTTCTTGTCTGTTTTCATTCAACATAATCACATTGAGATTCAACCACTTGTTTCAGTATGTTAATAATTCAGTCCTTTTTAATGCTGAGTAGTATTCCATTTTATGGTGTGATGGTTAGGCTAATGTGTCAACTTGGCCAGGTAACTGAGTCCAGGTATTGGGTCCAGCAAGCACTGGGCTAATTGTAATACAAGAGCATTTAACGACTTCAATCACCAGTGAGTTTACTGCATGGATGGCTGATTACTTCTGCATCAATCAGGGAAATTGGATCAAGAATGGATGACACTTTTATCCATTCAGTTGACTGCCATAAAAGGGAACTGATTTCAACATTCAGAGAGAATTTCCCAGCTCGTCGTTTGACAGCCAACTTCTCCCAGAACTCATCAAGGACCCTTCATCGGTCTTTCATCAGAGCCCCTGGCTTACAGCCTGCCTGCAGAACCTGGACTTGTGTATCCCCACGGTCATGTGAGAGACTCTTACAAAATCTTATATTATTCTCAGATATCTCCTGTTGATTCTGTTTCCCGAGAAAACCCTGACTAACACATATGGGTATACCATAATTGGTTTATCCATTCACTTGTTGATGGAGATTTGGGTTGAATACAGTTTTTTACTATAATAAATGGTGATGTTGTAAACATACAAGTATAGGTCTTTCTATGAATGTATGCTTTCATTTCTCCTGGGTAAATACCTTAGAGTGGAATGATCATATAGTAGATATACGTTTAAATTTCTAGGAAAATGAAAATTTTTTCCAAACTGGTTATACAATTTCAAAATCCCAACATTTGTATCAAATGTCATTTGATCTACAACCTCATCAAAACTTGGTATGGTAAATCTTTTCAAGTTTAACAATTCTAATATGTCATTGTGGTTTTAATTTGAATTTACCTAATGACAAATGATATTGAAAATCTTTTTATGTGATTATTTTCCATCTTGTATCTTCCTTGGTGAATATCTATTCAGATCTTCTAAGTTATTGGGTTGTTTGTTCTCTTATATTGACTTTGAATAGTTCTTTATATAGCCTAAACACAGTCTTTCACCAAATATCTAATTTGAAAAAAAAAAATCCCTCAATCTATGGCTTTTCTTTTCATTATCTGAGCAGTATTCTTCCAAGAGCAGAAATTTTTAAAGCTAATGAATTTCAGTTTGTCAAGTTTTTCTTATATGGGTCACGTTTCTATGTTGTAGCTAAGAAATCTTTGCCTAATATTTGGTCACAAAGATTTTCTCTTATGTTTTCTTCTAGAAGTTTATAGTTTTAGATTTTATATTTAGGCTCATGACATTTTTTGTTAATTTTTGTTTACAGTGCAAGGTATGAAGTAGTTCATTTTTGAAATATGAATATTTAATTGTCTACATAATTTATTGAAAAGACTATATTTACCCCTCAATAGCCTGTGTATCTTTGCTGGATATCAGTTGCCCATATTTATAGTCTATTTCTGAACTCTCTAGTTTTGTTCCCTTATCTTTATCTATCTGTTCTCTTTATCTATCTTTATATCAATTGTTGTTTCTCGATTATGTACCCTGCATCTTGTTTAAACTCATTAGCTCTAGTAAGTTTTTGTTGGATTCAATAAGATTTTCTACATAGATGATCATGTCAACTGAGAATAAAGACAAATTCTCTTCTTACTTTCCAATCTCCATGCCATATTTTTTTCTTTGCCTTATTGTACTGGATAGAAACCCTAGTAACACATTTAATACAAAGTGGTGAAAGTGGACACCCTTGACTTGTTCTTAATCTTAGAGATAAAGTGTTTAGTCTTTCAACCTTAAGTGTGATATTAGCTGTAGGTTTTTCTTAGATGCCCTTTATCAGGTTAAAGAGGTTCCCTTACATTGTTGAGAACTTAAAAAAAAACCAGGAATGGATGTTGTAACTTGTTAAATGATTTTTGCATCTATTATGATGATTACATGGTTTTTTTAATTTTCAGTTCGTTAAAACAGTGGATCACACTGTTTTTCAAGTGATAAATCAAACTTTGCATTTCTGGGATAAAACCCAATTGGTTATGAAGTACTTTTTAAGCATTGTTAGATTCTATTTTAGATTTAGAGAAAAATTGTGAAAATAGTACAGAGTTTCCATATGCTCCATATTCATTTCCTCTATTATTAACATCTTACATTAATATGGTGCATTTGTTACAACTACTGAGCAAATATTGATGAATTATTATTAACTAAAGTCAATATTTTATTCCTTAGTTTTTACCTAATGTCCTTTCTCTTTTCCAGCATCTCACCCAGGACTTCATAGTATATTTAGTTATAATTTCTCCTTAGGTTCCTCTCGGCTATGACAATTTATACATATCTTTTTTCCCCTCTGGCTAATTTAAGATCTTTCTCTCTACTACTGGTTTTCAACAATTTGATTATTGTGTGCTTTAGTGAAATTTTCTTAATGTTTTTAAAACATTACTTCTTTTTCACTTGGAGTTTGTTGAGATTCATGGATTTGTTGTATTATTTTTTGTTAATATGAAAAACCTGTTACCATTAATACCACAAATGATTTTGCATGTTACCTTCTCTCTTTCAGGGACTCAATTATATGTATATATATTAGGCCACAGATCAGAAACACTTTATTTTGCTTTTATTCTTTTTGTCTCTGTGTTTTGTTTTCCTTTAAATAGTTTTATTTCTAAGTCTTTAATATCACTATTTTTTTTTTTCCTTCAGGGTCTGCTTTCCCATTAATCCCATCAAATGAATATTTTTCTCAACCATTGTAGTTTTTGTTTATATGCAAAGAGGTTTATTTGGGAATTTTTTTTTAATCTTCCACATCTCTACATAACATGGTCAATCCTCCCTTTAGTTTTGTGAGCTGATGTAACAGGGTAATAATAAACACTTTAATATCCTTGTATGCATTTTGAACATGTGTCATATCTGTGTCAGTTTCAATCAATTGACTTTTCTCTTTATTGTAGATATGTTTTCTGGCTTCTTTGCATGCCTTTTAATTTTTTGTTTATGTCAGACATTGTTAATTTTATCTTGTTGAATGTTGGATATCTTTTATTTCTGTAAATACCCCTGGATCTGTATTAGGATGTAGTTTATTAACTTAGAAACCATTTAATCCTCTAGAGAATTGCTTTAAAATATTCTTAGGCAGAACCAAAGCAGCATTTGATCTAGGAATAATTATTCTCCATTTCTGAGGCAAAACCCTTTTGATACTCCACTCAATGCCCTGTATATTATGTTTTTGTTGGTTTGTTTTGTTTTATTTTGCAGGCTAGCTGCTATAAATAGGTACTATTCTCAGCCATGTGTGATTGCCAGGTACTACTCCCTTTAATCCTCTTGGATGGGTTCTTTCTCCAGCGTTTATTAGTTTTCTCATAAACATGCGCTGATTTTTACTCCACCGAATACCTGCGACCAGGCCTTTTATAGATCTCCAGAGTTTTTCCTTCTTGGTGCTCTCACCGCTTTAGTAACCTGACATGCAAATTCTTCCCACCTTGATATCCTTGGGCTCTCAGCTATGTCTTTTTAATCAAGGAGTCCACTGGGCTACCTGGGTTCTCTTCCCTTTACTTTGGCCTAGAACTTCTCACCTGGTTTTCCTCCTGTCCCATTAATCACTTCTGTATCCCTCCCATCTACCTTATCTCTTAATACTGGTGGGGCTCAGTGTTCAGTCATTGCACCTCTTCTCATTTCTTCACATTTTCACTTCTTTGCTGTTATCATTTGGTCTCATCTATATGCTAATGACTCACAAATTTATATCCCTAGCTTGGATATTTCTTCTGAAATTCATATTTCAAATGCCCAATACACTGCTTAAATAGGTATGTCAAGCCTAATATATTCAGGTAACATATTCAAATCTGAGTCATGATCCCTTCCTCCCATTCTAGGAACCTGCACCTCTTGAAGTTTTGCTCATCCAGTTAATAGCAACTCCATCCTTCCAGTTTCTCAATTTCAAAACTGTGGGAAAAATCAATGTGTCACCAGTTTCTCTCTTACCTCCATTTAATACTTCAGCAAATGTACTAACTTTACCTTCAAAATATATCCAGAAAATAACCATCTTATCACTTCCTTTGAAACATCATCTGTTACTCAGGTGTCATTTACTTGATAGTATCTATTTACAGTGTAAAACACCTTTTTGTAATTACTCTAAACAGAAATGGTGTAAATAAATTAAGTTTGATGGAGAGCATGTGTAGTAATAAAATCTGAACAAATACATTTAAAAAATACAAATCACCCACAAAATTATATATTTTAAGATTGAGAGTCTTAAAAGACTTTCTATTTCCATAAGAACATACTTTCTTCAAATATTTTCACAAACTTTTTAAAATTTTGGAATAATTTTAGATTTACAGAAAAGTTGCAGAGATATTCAGAGGTTCTATAATACCGTTATACCTTCCCCAGTGTCAATTTCTCTTACTGTTATCATTTTACATTATCATCTTATCTTTGTCAAAACTAAGAAACCAACATTGGTAGATTCGTCTTAGCTAAAATCCACACTTCATTTGGATTTCAGTACTTTTACACGACTGTCCTGTTTCTGTTCCAGGGCTTACTCCAGAATATCACATTGCATTTCATTGTTATCTTTCCCTAGTCTCTTGTCTTCTGTGATACTTTCTCAGTCTTCCCTTATTTTTCCTGAGCTTAACAGGTTTTTTTTTTGGTTTTTTTTTTGTTTTTTTAAAAGATTTATTTATTTTATTACGTATCTCCCCTTACCCAACCCCCCCACCCCCCGCTGCGGCGACACGCCGAGACTGGTCACTGAGCAGGTGCGGCTTTCCCCGCTTGTGGGAGGCTTCTGCTTCCGTTCACAGCCGGCTTTCAGTTCGCGGGTGGCTGGCTGCGTTCCATTCGCGGGCTACCTGCCCTGTCCGCGGCGGCTTTTGCCCTGTCCGTGGCAGCTTTTTGCCCTGCCCACGGCGGCTCTGGCCCGCCCATGGCGGCTTGCCATTCTCAAGACGGTCTGCCCGCTAGGAGAGGTCCCCGGGAACCGAACCCGGGGCCTCCCATGTGGTATGCCGGTGCCCTATCCACTGGGCTATCGAGCCGGCCCCAGCTTAACAGTTTTGAGGAGTATTTTGAGGATCAGGTATTTTGTAGACTGTCGCTCAAATTTGGTTTGTCTGATGTATTTCTCATGATTACAATGGAGTTATGGTGTTTGGAAAGAAAACCATAGAAGTACCCTTCTCGTCATATCATATCAGTAAGTACATGATATACACATGAAATCACTGATGATACTAACCTTTATCACAGGGAGTGTCTTCCAGGATTCTCCATTACAAACTTACTATTTTTCCCTTACCATACTCTATTATTGGAAGTGAGTCACTAAATCCAATCCACACTCAAAAGGTCAGGGGTTTAACTCCACCTCTTGGAGGAGGAGTATCTACATTGTTCTGTAGGGAAGAATTGTTTATTCTCCTCTATTTATTCATTTGCTCAATCATCTGTTTATATCATTATGGACTCATGTATTTATTTTTTACTTTTTACGATAATATAATTTTACATTATTTACTTTTTTGTTCCAGCTTTAGCTATTGGGAGCCATTTCATCTTGACTCCTATGTCCCTTTAATAACCCCATACTTTTTTTGGTATCACTTCCTTATATTCTAATATCGTCAAACATTTTACTTTCAGAAGGGAAAAGTAATAACAACTGAAAAATGTTTAGGTTTCTCTAACACTATGCCCTTTATGAAAGCAGAACATTTGTCATTGGTTTCAATTACTTGCTACAGCAAGATGCCTGGGGATAGCTATTTAATTGGGTTAAGATGCTCTGTTAAAGTGTGTCTCTTTTCAGACTAGCTCAAGACTGGCTGGTGCTTCTGAATTTCCCAAGGCCAATCTACATAATTTCTTTGAACTTCTTATTCGATTATAGATACCAATAGAATTGTGAGAAAACAAGCAAATGTATTGAAGCATGCCCTCCCTTACATTAATGGGTATGTCTAACTTTATTCTTAAGATATTTATGTTTAGTTTTACCACTCTTTAGGAAAAAGATAGTTTACAAAGGATTTCCTTTTTGCCAACCTGAGAAGAATTGACTCTTGGGCACATATAATAACAGGTAAATTATGTGTTCCAGTGGATGACAGGAAACTCCAATGTGAACCAGATGGTAAAAACTTGTATGGTCAGTATATTTACATTTTTAGCCTTTCTAATATCTTCATGGCTCATATTCATAAATAAGATACATATGCTTAGGAGACAAAGGGTGAACCATTGCCCTGCTATTTGGAACTTGGTTATATGAATTTTTATATGTAACCTCTCACATATTATTTAGAAAATACAATAGTTAATATTAAACAATGTTCAGAATCAGTTTTGGTCACTGTTAGTAATACCTACTCACTACATTTTCATAAATTTAGCATATTTTTTATTAAACTGAATAATTACCTATGCTAGCATCATGCAACAAATGTTCAGAACGGAGCCTTTCTTCCATGTCATTTTATTTAGTCAAATTCTTTGGTTAATATTAACATTAACCAATTCCAGATGTCAACAATTAAGTTCAATCTAACAAAACATTTAGTCAGGCACTTTCCTCAGACTGAGCATAAGACTTTACATAAACATGTGTACTGGATTTTTAGTCTATCTTAAGATAAAATAGTTGTGTTTAGTGACTAAACATATCATTACACAGATGCCTGATCCCCTTTTGCAGCTGTTCTTGCTGTTTTGGTTTTATGTAGCCCCTTTGCTTGTCTTTCTTGTGACTCTCAAGTGTTGCACTCTTTGGGGGAAATCTGCAGATAAGGGGTTCTGGCTTATTTTGTAATGTGCCTGCAGAAAGCTAAGCTTGCATTGTAATGAGGTCAGATTTCATTTCTAAGCAAGGTCACATTCTGGGGTTGGTAGAACTCCAAAGAAAATCAAAGTGCTGACAGAAACATCAAAAAAGGTGGTGATTCAATAGGTGGCACCCTTTCCTCCCTGAAAATCCTGGTGTCAGTGTCCTGGTTCAGGCTGTCTTTCACAGTACATCTACAACATGTCCTCTTCCGACCACTAGGCATTCTAGTATAAAGGTATTTTATTTTTTATTTTGTTTGGGGTTTTATGTCTGTGGTTTTCCTCAAAGGAAAAAAAAGTTTGTTTCCTTTAATCCCTTCATTCCAGATAAACGTAAGCCCTCTGTTTCTGTTTTGATTTATCTAAAATTTCAACTTCATGAGCTGGGCTAACTATTTAGGCACATATGCTTCTGAAATCCTTTATCTCCTTATTTACATATGTGTTTTCTTCTTTCTTATTATTTATGAAATTCTCACTTAGTTCCCAGAGTTCCATAGACCTCAAAATTGGCCTGCCCTGGAGAAGCTTCAAATTTTAATGATCACCAAAAATATGAAAATTAATTGATCTGCTCTTTCTTCATGCGCTGGAGAAACAGCACTCTTAGCTTTTATTAAAGTAAAAGTGAACCAGAATTCAGGGATTAGAATGTATTCGTGAAAATTTAAAAATAAATATAGCTTGTACTTTTCCACAACAAAAATCAGAACAAAGAACACATAAATGAAGATTTAGATATAAATGCTAAGCATATTTACCCCACTCTATCAAGCACACAATAAAACTCCTTGAAGAAACCATTTGTGATATTTTATTTAGATTGAATATCAGTAACGGAGTAAAGGAAACTCCTTTCCTGCCCCTCCCATGGAAAAGAATGCTTGGCAATGAGTAGTGATGTAATATTAGTTGAAAATATAGTTTATTTTATCAGATTGTTACATTTTAAAAATTCTCCTTTTTTTTCCCTGTTTGCATTATCCTTTGTTTGCAATGTGACTTTGCTTTTGTTAAAATGCATAAAGAATGTCAAGTGTGACTGAACTTGGTATTTATAAGAGCAAAGAAGTGTAAGTAAATTCATTTGTGGTTTCTTTAGTTCAACCTGAAAAGGCTGCCTAGGTATGATAGTTTGACATTTACTCAGCACCCACAGAATGTTGTGCAGAAAGGGGAAAAAAACACACCCATTCACAGGCACACACTCAGACTCACATATTGTAAGGTTCCATTGAGTCAGATGAACTTGATCACCTCCAAAGAGAAATGAAAGATACAAGCTTCTCCAGAATATGACAGAAGATACAAACCATCTCCTTCCTATGGTAATGCTGTTTAAACCCTTGAAAAGCTGCGCTTGGACCCTCCATAGCCTCCTCACCATTTAAGGTTTGACACATAAACCTGAGATAACCACAAACTCCAGTTATAAAATTATATGATCTGCAAATCTCCCAAAATTCTTTTGGCACCTATTCCTAGGACAATACTGTGCTGTACATAGTATTAATTGTTTCTGATGACAGGGATAATTTTAGAGAGGACTTGGCTGGCTCCTCTGGTCTCCTTATTTGCACTTCTTTGTGCCAAGTTCTGGAAGAAGCCAGGCACAGTTGCTCTCTGAATTCCCATGTAAAGCTAACTTGCAGTCCAGAGGTTATGTGCCTTGATGGAAATCCTGAGTATGTTTTCTTGCTTAAACAGGTCAGAAAATGCAAAGCAGGCTTTGGGCCTGCATTGTTTGTGCTTCATTCCATATACCTTCAATAACATTCCTTGGATCTTGTAATATAGAGAATTTGAACAAATCTTAACTTCAAATAAGAAATGACCACAACTTTTTGAAGCTGGGAAAGATAAAAATATTACATTTATATTCTGTAACTCATCATCATATAAGAGTATATTAGGAGTTTATCACCCCCATACCCTCTAGAACTTCATATTCCAACAAATCTTCACTTAATTTTCATGGTTTTGTATATGCTCTGCTTTCTCACCAGAATCCCTTCTCCAAATCCCTCTCTAATATGATTTGCCTACTGGCAAACTTTTCAGTCAACCTTCAAAATCCAATGGAGAAGATTTAGCTTACTCCCCACCAATGCAAGCTTTCCCTTCCCTGCCAAACCCAGAAAGCTTATACTTATGGCTATTGTTACAGTTATAATAATCTATTTGTGTTTGTTTGTGAGCAGTTTCAACAACAGGCCTCATCCATTGGGACTCCAGAGCCATAAAGTTGCACAATTCAAGGAGGCCATGATTAGCACTGTCTTTATATGATTTCTTCCTTTGAAGTTGTGCAAAGAAGCAGACCTTGCCTAGAAGCCACCACAATGCCTACTCAGTAGACATTTAATTAATGGACTTTGTCTATTATAAAACCAGGAATTTCAGCCTGGATATGCTGGACTTAAAAAGAACTCTATATATCTTTTGTTTCAATCCACTCAACTACAGATGAGTAAACTATGTCCAAAGCAGTGAACTGACCAACTTACTTTTTGCACTGCTAGTTAGTGGCAGATTGGGTTGGATTAGTAACTGATTCTTGTATATCCATCCTTTCCACAGCCTCAGGTTCCAAAATCACTGAAATGAAAGCTACTATTCCAGTGGGGAAATGATGACTTTCTAAAATCCTGACCTCAGAAAGTATCCTTATGGGGAAATTCACTTGTCTGTCCTGTGTTGGAAGACTGTGACTCTTAACTAAATTGAGAATCTCTTCATCCATTTTAGTACTCAGATTAAATAGCACTTTGCCCTTCATTCCTTGTAAGAGCACAGAGTTCTCAACAGGTACTAATTAGGCCTCATGACACTCCCCTGTGGAAATGATCTTATTATTTTGACTAAAATGGTACTAAAGATATTTAAGGTATTTAACCTAAAGTGAAGAAAATGCACTATATCATCCAACACAGGCCCCTGGTAATGAAAGCACTCCAATTCCAAGGAGCTTGAGAGTGTGGCCTGGGGCAACCTGAGGAACCTGAGAAAAACTTGTTTGTGGAGCACGGTTTCAGAGAGATTCTCTGTTGCTTACACTTTCCTGCCATCAACTCCACTTTAGCGCCACCTTCTTCGGACAATATTTCACCCCTCTGTTCTCCAATGTTGGAAATTCCTTCCTTTTAACAACACAAAGCCAAACTCTAATAACTTGCTGCTTAAGAGCACAGATTGCAGAACCATATGTAGGAATCTGCTCTTTAATTAAGTGTTTTGTTTTGCCTTTAAATTCACAATGTGAGGTGAAAATGTATATCCTGTGTTTTTTATTTAAATCTATATCCTGTATTTTTTATTTATCCAGATCCACTCTAATGTATTCCAACTATCTATCCAGCCATGCAGCCTAGAAATTCATTCAGAACCATTGTGGGTTTTCTCTTCCTCCTAGTGCACAGTATGGAGCAAATGCTCTGTTGGACTATGATAGTTGGGTGGGTTATGGCATCCAGCTGTTTGGTCAAGCAAGCACTGGCCTGGTTTTTACTGTGAGGGTATTTTGAGGATTTAAATCATTAACCAGCTGATTGCATCTATGACTGATTATATCTGTAATCAGAAAAGGAGATAGCTTTCAGCAATGAGAGGAATCTCCTCATCCAATCAGTTGCAGGCCTTTAGGGGAGAGGTGAAGATTTCAGCAGTCAGATAGAAGAAATTCTATCTCTACTTCAGTTAACAGACTTCTGGGGAATTCATTGTCACCTCCTTTGGCCTTTACAACTTGCAGTCTGTCTTGGGGAATTCAACTTCACCTTCATTGAGTTTCCAACTTGTGGCCTGCCCTGTGGAATTCAGATCTGCCAAACCGATGTGACTGAATGAGGCAATCCTATAATAAAATCTTTTAATACATACTTACATTATATGTTGGTTCTTTTTCTTTGGATAATCCTGACTAATGCGTATTTTGGTACCAGGAATGGTTCTTGAGGAACCGATTCTTGAGGAACTGTAAGATTTCTGAGTTGGTTCTGGGGTTTGGGGAATTGGTTCTCTAATCTGATTGGATTTAAGGACACTAATGGCTTTATTTGCTGTGATCAGGCTGGCAATGATCATACATGGCATGGATTGGCAATGAGATACAAAAAAATAACACCACTGTATATTCATACTCAAATGCTTATAAGAGGCAAGGCTCTGGGTGATATTGTATTTAATGCCTTTACAGAGTTTTGTGAAGTTAAAAAGTATACTTATGGTGGCTGATTGTTCTTAAATACATTGGATTTAATTGTTAAAGAAAAGGATGAGCCCAGGGCTTTAAATTCCCAGCTGAAGTGAATAATATGAAGGACATGAATGTTTCTGTGTGTGCCCTGAAAGAAATCGTTATTTCTTGTAGCTGTAACTTGGGATTTCTGAAAAACAAATGCAGATTTTAATTGTGTGAGTGACTGAATAACCACACAAATTGAATTCCCCAACTTGCAGGGTGTCTGCTGTTAAAGTGAGGGCATTGAATGGGAATGAATGGGATCCTGAAAATTGGATTGGGGACATATGGACTGATCATGATGACAGTGGGAGACATTGAAACCAGATTCTGTTGAGCCTTCACTGCCAGACAAACTTGTAACCATCTGCTGGAAGAAACAGACACCCAATCTCCAGTATGCCCTGAGGAATCAGCCATCCCACCTCCACCTGAAGAGATTAACCCTGCTGTGTCTGATAAACTTTTAACTGCCTCTCCTGAGGAAAGAGGCTTTGCACCTCCATCTGAATATAATAAGCTGTTTCACCAGAAACTGTAATAGAATGCCTTAAGGCAGTTGGTTTGCAAGACACTGCTAACTCCTCTCATAATCTACCCCAAATAACTCTCTTTTCTTCCAGTCCTAAACTAGTCCCAACAGCACCTAAAAGGTGAAGTGACCCATGAAGAGGTGTACCACATTCCAAAAGAAGTGCAACTATATTAGTTTTCCAATTGATATAGACAAAAATTGGGGAAATATGTCTGGGGATGAATAAGGGTGTAGGGTAAAATTGGAAGGAAGATAAAGTTGGACAAGGCTGAATTTTTTTATATGAGCCAACTAAGCAGAAATTCTATATTCATTGGAGAAGCTTGAAGGAGTAGAAAGAACTCTAGCAGTTTGTTTGGGTGGTTGGCTGAGGCATAGAACAAAAGGTGGCCTACATTAAATGAAGCTGAACTGCCAGGACTGCTTTGGTTTAATGTAGATGAGGGGATCCAAAGGTTTAGAAAGACTGGAATGTTAGAGTTGATTTATCATGTCAGACCTGCTCACTGACCCCAAGAATGTCCACAAGACACACCATTCACCATGTCTGTGAGGAATAAGTTTGGGAGAGCAGCTTCATCTACTCTGAAAAGCTCTGTAGTAGCTCTTATCTATATATCAGATATTACTGTGGGAACTATAGGTACTGAACTTAGACCTTCAAATACAATGAGGACAATAGGATCCCTGATTGGCAGGAGGCAAGTGATGGCACTTAGTTGACAAAGACAAGGTGGGCATGACTACCATAATGGAAAGCAGAATCAAAGCAGTAATCAGAATAGTATGACTCACAGAGACCTATGATGTTGGCTAGATGATAAGGGCATACCTGGGAGTGAAATTGATGATAGTTTCACAGTTGCTGAGACAAATATCATACAATGGGTTGGCATAACCACAGCAATTTATTAGCTCACAATTGCAAAGGCTGGAAGGCTTGATTCCTCCTGGGTCAGTGTCTTCTGGCTGGTCAGCAATCTTTAGGGTTCCTTGGATTCACCATCATGTGGCAAAGCACATGGCAGCATCTTCTCCTTTCTCTCCTGGTTGAATTCCAGCTTCTGGTTGCTCTCCGTGGCTTCCTCTTTCTGTGTGCAATTTCCTTTGCTTATAAGGACTTCAGCCATATTCAATTAAGGCCTACGTTCATTCAGTTTGAGCACACCTTAACTAATAGCATCTCAAAAGGTCCTATTTACAAATGTGTTAACACTCACAGGGTCAGGGGTTGGAACCTGAACATGCCTTTTGTAGGAGGCATGATTCAATCCCCAACAGCTGTCTATTAAATTCTTACTTGATCTGAATAAGCAGAAGAGTTCTAAGTCAAGTTAACAAAATCTACTACACAGTGGCAGAGTTTGCCTGGAATATAGGAGATCCTTTAGGGTGTTATTCCTACTATGCCTTGTGATTATAATCAATGGAGAACTGTACCATCCCAATCCAAGTAGGAGAATTAATGCCCAGACCCTTCAAGGATGAAAGTTGGGATCATCCTACAAAGGAAGGAATCATGACCAGATGAGGTGCTTGCTAAGGGTAAAGGGAATATATAATGAACAGTGGAAGAAGGTAGTTATAAGTGAACCACGACCACATGACCAATTACAGAAGTGAGGAGTTATAAGTATTTCTTCCTTGTCTTGTTATGAGTATGTTTGTATATGTAAATAAAGCAAATATGTTTGTTTTCTTCCCCTATCTTATCCCCTTATAATATAACATAAGTTGTATTAACTTTGTCATAGTATTTAAATTATAGGATATCAAGTTTAAGAGCGAATATTACCTAAAGACTTGCACCCTATTCTCAGGAAAGTTAGTAAGTTTCAGTTGTACACAAGACAGTTGAGTGTTGTTAGGCTAAAAATATGACTGTTTTTGTTATTATTTTGTGCTTAAATATGGTTTATGGAGATGTGTATGGATGTCAAGTTTACAAGGAGTGGACTGACATAATTTCTTGTGTAACTTGGCTAGGTTATGGTGTCCAGTGCTTTGGTCTAACAAATACTGGCCGAATTGTAACTGTGAGGGTATTTTTTAGGTTTAAATCATTAGTCAGTTAATTGCAACTCTGACTGACTACATCTGCAATAAACAAAGGAGACTGCCTTCAGCAATGAAAAGGACTCTCATCCAATCAGTTAGGAGGTACTCTAGAAATAAGTTAGGATTTCAGCAATCAGAAGGAAAATTTTCTCTCTTTTTAGCCAGCCACCTTCTCCAGGGGAATTCAAGATAACCATCAAGTACCCAACTTGTAGATTGCCTAATGGAATTCAGACTTGCCAATTTCCATGGCCACGTGAGTTAATTCCTATAATAAATATCTTAATATTTACATGCGTAGTATGCCAATATCTGTATATTCCTGCTGCTGGTTCTGTTTCTCTGGAGAAGCCTGACTACTACGTGGAGGGTGGTGACACATGCAATTAATTAAGGTCATTTAGAGAGAACACTAAATTTTGACCTACATTGGTCTTTGTTGGAATAATTATTTTTTAATTCTTCAGAGTGCCTTGAATATAGGGGACATCTGGGCTTCTGAGCCTTCCTTTGGCACAGTGGCACTTGCTAAGGTAGGGAAATGAGGTCCCTGGTCTTGCCTCCTGATGTGTGCCATGCTCTTTTTCCCTGAGTTCCTTTAGCCTTTGTGTGATGTTAGAAATGCTCTTGGAAATTCCCCACTGCCCAGTAAGCATGTGTCTTTTACTTCTGCTAGGAAACCCTCTTCATGTCCTTCTAGTAGTTCAGTTGTTTCTTCCTCCCCATCTCAAGGCATCCCCCAAGCTTCTTTTCCCTTGGGGCGCTCTGAAAAACCTCCTCTGAATGGGCATTTAGAAAAAGAATTCTGTCCTCTCCCTCCTTTGAGAAGGGGTGGGAAATGAGATATTTACATTAGTAAGATTGTTTTCATTTATTCACTTCTTTTTCCCTTTCTTTCTTCCATCCCTCCCTTTCCTTTCTCCTTCCTTTCTTCCTAACACACTCACTCTCTATCTCCAACATGTATCTTAATAAGCATTATCAAACCTAGTTCCATAAGCCCATATGCAAGACTGTCTTTCACTTCTTTGTTTATGTTTCTGTTTGCCTAAATTTGCCTTTCTCACCATTTGGCCAGCAAACCCCTATTATTCAAACAAAGCCCCACATAGATGTCACCTCTTTTAATCCTTGAATAACTGTTTAATATGTATTGAATGATTCTAATCTCTAAAGATTTTTAGATAGAAAAAAAATACATTTAGGAATTCTGTTTCCATGGGGCTTACTTCCCTTGTGAAGCATACTCTACAGTAATTTCCGGGTATTGATATATAACTTCTATTATGACAGTGATTTGTATTTGTTTTCCTTACAATTCTGAAAGCCCTGGAGGGCGCTACCTGTATCTTTGTGATTTTTCACCCCAGCCTCTCATTGCTTAATACAGCACCCAGCACACATTAGATGATCATGAAATACTCAGTGAATTATGTTCTCAAATCTCTTGAACACCCACTGTACAAAAAGCACTATAATAATCCTTGTAGCAGTTACAAAGATTGATGGCACAGGCTTTGCTACTCTCAAAACACTAACAGTTTAATAGAGATGAGTTTTGCTTATCTGTAATGGTGATATCAAGTAAAAAGTGAAAATTCTCCCAAGACATGCATAAATGTGTGAATGGAATTCAAAAGGTAGTGAAGTGAATAAAGAAAAGTCCATTTCCTCTCCTCCAGAGACCTTGTCTATCCCATTGCAGGAATACTTGAATATCCTGTGTGGAAAAGTTTTCAAGTAAGTAACAAAATTTGTGGGAAAGGATAAACAGGTTAATATTGGTTGAGTTTGAGTCAAGTCAAGCCTGGTAGCACTCTCTTGGTGAATTTGCTTATCAGTTAATGTGAAATGGACATAAGTTTAGGAAAGATGACTGGACTGAAGTCTCTACATGGCTTTGGGCACAATGATAATATAGGAAAAGGAAGGCAGAGAAAGCTGAAGACTGAGCTTATTATATAACTAAGGGTTCAGTGAGAGAGCAGACTTTATAAAGGATATAGAGAGTATTGGTGAGAAGAGATTTAAAACTAATATGTTATTTAAATCTTCTAATTCAACAATGGCCTTGAGTGACATTTTATAGTTTTAAAGATAAAGTTATGATGTAAGTTTTAAAATATCTCATAATGATCACTAATATTTGTGTGATTTTTTTTACAGTTTAGAGTTGTTTCTGAGTGCAACCTAAGAGGAGAGAATTCAGTCTGCATATTTTGTGGAAAAATAAATGGTGGTGTCTGGAGCTTAGATCAGCTGCCACGGGCGTAAACAGCAAAAACCATGCCCACAACACCAATTTCCATCTTATTTTAAACATCATTTATTAACGTATCATTTTTAACACCAATTCCCATTTTTTTCCTACATCATCTTTTTATAAAAAGTATTAGATCCTATGGGAAGGTGGAATGGGTGACTTTGCGATCATTGATGATTTTGAAGATAGCAAATTTAGTTGAAGGGCAGAGATCTCCACCAGGCCCCAAGGAGCATGTGTGCTACAAAAATGGAGGCACAAAATGCAGACTCCCCTTAAAAGCATTTTGGCAGTGAAACAAGTTATGATTAGGACATTTTCCCCGAGTGGTTTTACAGTTGAGATAAGACATTTTTCTAACATATAAAAGACCCAAGAACTTATAGGTGGAGAAGTATACAGTGGCTAAGTAGAGATGGGAAAACGCAAAAAGCAAAAGTAATAATAAATGGAGGGGTTCCTTAAGGAACAGAAGAAAATGAAGTCAGGAGATGGTAGGATTAGCCTGAAAAAGGAAGAGGGACATTTTTCTCCTAGAAAGAAAAGGGAAGGTCAAATCTATGTAAAGATTTTTTTTAAAAAAAGTAGGGTGGATATGA
>PVKH010003026.1:0-25780 GCA_004027955.1 Chaetophractus vellerosus | reverse complement strand
AAATTAGATTATGTTTGTAAGCTCATCTGTTCATCTGGGCATGATTAAGTTATGAGTAGGGCGTTAATTGCCACGTCAGTGAGACGTTGAGCCCCACCCCTCGGTGGGCATGGTCTCAAGTAGAAGCAGAGATTAGAGAGAAGCAGAGAGGAGATTTTGGAGAAGGAGATTTGAAAAGCAGTTCTGATGTTGGAGTGAGCCGATCGCCGGATAGGCTACAGCTGGCCTTGTGGAGAGACGCAACGCAGAGAGTCTCATAGTCTTCAGCTGAACTCGTGAAGGAAACAGAAGCTAAGCCCGGAGAGAAACACAGCCCTGGGAACAAAGGAACCCGCAAGCCTGAACCCTGGAGACGTCGGCAGCCATCTTGCTCCAGGACATGGACTTTGGTATGGGAAGAAATTTATGCTTTGTGGCCTGGTAACTGTAAGCTTCTACCCCAAATAAATACCCTTTATAAAGACCGACCAATCTTTGGTATATTTCAAAAGGCACTCCTGTGGCTGACCAAAACACTTGTGTTAAGTCTTATCAATCACTTTTCATATCTTTGACTTTAAGAAACCACATAAGATTTCATTAAAAAGGCTAATGCAGATGGAACAAGAATTAGACATTTCTTTTCAAGACTCCAAATAGCATACAGTTTGACACGAGAGAATGTGGAAAACAGATATAAGCAGGCAGTTATTAATGATTTGTTAGATCAGTTTTTTATGGTCTACATGGTATAACACTACTTCTCAAACCCCAAAATATAGAAGTTATCCTCACTGTTTATTGGTGTCTCTCTAGAATCTAGTAGTATCTGGCATACCGTAGGTGCTCAATATAGATTTGTTGAATGAATGACTCTTGTTACTGTAGTCAGTGGTAACAGATGAAGAGCCTACAATTTTTTTCACCTAAAAAGTCACATACTGCCAACTATTATATCACTTTTGCTTGTGTTTCAAAAAAATAAAAATGCAGCAGCAAAAGTTAAGAGGAAAATGTGGTTAAATACCTAGCACTGAAATCTCATTAATATAAAACTATAGAAAAAAAAAATCGGTTAAGCTTTTTTAACTCATTTTAAATTTTTTATACTTTTTTTATTTTTTAAAGATACTTAGATTAATAAATGATACATAAAAAGTGTAGGGAATTCCCATACACCCCACTCCCTATCCCTCCCACACTTTCCCACATTAACAACACTCTTCATTAGAGTAGTACATTTGTTACAATTGATGAACACATATTGGAGCATTGCCGAAGTGTGGATTATAGTTTATAGTTTAAACTCCTGCACAATTTTGTAAGTTATGACAAGATATATAATGGCCTGTATCTGTCACAGCAACGTCATTCAGGACAATTCCAATGTCCCCAAAATACCCCCGATATTACACCTATTTTTCCCCTCTCCCTCCCCTTAGAACCTCTGGTGGCCACTGCCTCCTCATCAATGATAACAGTTCTCCGATTGCTAGAATAACAATTAAGTCTATAGTAGAATAACAAAAAGTCTACTCTACTGCATCATTCATTCCCTAATCCTGAGGATTCTGGGATGGTGATACCCATTCCACCTCTAATTGAGAGGGGGCTTATATCCCAAAATTCATTTCAATAATTAACATACCTTGCATCAAGCTGTAGACGAGTCTTTATAAGCCAAATGGGGTTGGTCACTGTAATTGCAGTAAAACCTAAACAAACATGTTTAAAATTAACTCTGGTAAAAATGAAGAGCACAATATTAAATTTAAGGTTTTAAAAATTATGCAAATCTATATTAAAGGAAACATAAATATTGAGACTTAATTGATGTATGCTTTACATTTGTATTTTACAAATCCATACAATGATGAGCATTTTTGCTTTATTTCCAATCTATATAAATAAAATTCTCAAAATTCTGACCTTAACTAAAAGACTTATTTTAAGAACAAAATCTAATTGTATATAAATTCCTCTCCCAACCTACACAGAATACCCTCAGGGACACCCTCTATTATGTAAGCTGAATTCAGAAACTCATTTCTACAGACAAAAGTACAGAAATTTTATGTATTCTAGGGCTAAAAAGCATGCAAACTCTACAACAGCTACTTGGGGTATGATTAACATCACAAATCACTTTTTCTACATAAATGTCTCAACATTTACTTAATATTTTGATCTTAAATTGGTTGTGTAACAGAAAAGATTATTCCTTGGCCCCATGAATACTTATATAAACATACAGTTAAAAATACTGCTCAAAAATAATGGTATCACAGAGATGTGGTTTCTCTTAGGGTTAACAGGACAGATCTATTTTTCATCCACCTAAGCACATACAAAAACTCAAAAGTTCAGAAAAAGTTAGAAATTGGAACTTCACCCTCACTTTTATAGACATTGAAAAGAAACTCAGGGTAGAATATAGTTCCAGTTTAATACAGGGTATGATTAGTACAGAAGGGTGATCATCTAGATGGTTCACTTAAAGTAGTGAATTAAGATCTCTGGAACAGTAGATCTCTAGATTAGTGCCTATCTTTATTACTTGCCATTTTCCTAAAGTTACAGAAAATAGCAGCACATAAAGACAAGCTTGATGATGGGAGCTTATAAGACTGCTTCATCTATACAGAACAGGGTTTTAATAATATTGCTTGTACACATTTAAGATCAGCTATACAAACTACAGAACTACTTACATCAAGCTATATTTATTTAGTTGGCCTTATTTAATGTAAACTTGCATGGAGAAATGTCCAAGGATCTTAACTATTTTAATATTTTCTATGAAATACTATCAGCTCAAGCACATTTTTAGAAAGGTGGGATATTAGCACATTTAAAATGAGTAAAGTACTTTCAGGAACAAAAAGTGCTGTGATAAACTTAGGAATCACTTCCTTTTTAAATGGACATATAGTGCAGAATTAATCATAAACCTTTTTTGGGTTTCAAAGTTAAGATGGGTATGTCTACAGATGCAAAATAATTTTACTAAATTGTTTACAAAGCTGATTGGGTTTCACAGCTTCTTTTCCATTTTGTGATGTCAAATAATTAGATAACTCAAGTTTTACTTCCTTAACCCACTGTTTTAACACGGGAGAAATAGCAAGACATCCAGAGGATGCTCCAATTAAACCTATTTAGCCAGCAAAATAAAGCAATAAAAGATTTTGTTTAATAACACCTTTAACAATTTTATAAAGATTATAGCCTTAATTTTTCTTAAGTGTTTTTAATACTACATTCATAAAATATAAAACTAGCATGGGACTAACAATTCTGGAAGCATCTGCCAGTATTAAAATGAAAACCTTCGCTATTTAAATTATAATTTATGCACCAGACATCAATATTCTGGTTACACCCACATTTAATGATTTTTGTTTTTAAACTTAAATATTTTTATTAGTTAAATGTCTGTGCAGCAAGATTAAGGGCTTATTAGTGGAAAGCCAGCCGCTAAGTAGCATAAACAACAAAATCTCCTGCATTTATTCACAGTGGTTTTTATTAATCATTCTGTATAAATTTTAAATTAAGAAAACAATTTGCTTTTTATTAAACTTTGAAAGCCTAAAACTAGGAATTTATATGTCAAACTTTTGAAACAAACAGCCTGTCTAGGTAAATATTCTCATTCAATTAAATTTTATTTGAAAGGAAAATGAGCCTTGTTAATGCTTAGAAGCACCAATATTTTTAAAAAAATAAAAATTCTATTTCTAAAAATATAAACTTAGTACCCAAGTTTCTGCCCATAATACTCTTCCAAGTCACAAAATTCCTCAATTAGAACCTGGAAAAACAAAAACAAAAACAAAACAACCCCCCTACACATATATATAACTTAAAAATATTATAGTTAATATTTATAAATGCATTACTAGGAATAATTTTTTAAAATACCCATAAATTATAATTTTAAATTATTCTCTGTACATATTAATAAAGACAGAAAGCAGACAACAGGTATTTCTCACTTAACTAAAATTCATTTCCAGCACATATTAACCTATGGAACAAGGCACATTAAAATTTAGATAAGTGAGACAATGTTGTCATCTTATTCATATCACTATTATTAGTTGGATTCCCAGCTATGCTTACTATGGTTGTTTTGGCTCAATTATCCCAATAATGAGAGTTATCTCTTAATAAAGACACTAGCCTCACTACTCATAAACTATCAGGTTAGACAAAGAATCTAGTCAAAATCCACAGGATTTTACCTATTGGTCCTTCACTAGATAAAACTCTAGTTCTTGAGTAGTATGCTATCACTTTCTCTTAACTAAGGATACTTTAATAAACTAAGGAAATATCATCAGGTTAATTGAACCTGGAAAAATATAACTTTATTAATTCAAGAAATATAAACAAGTGGGAAGAAAGAAAACCATTAACTTAAAATTATATATGGCAAGGCAATTTGAGGTTAACAAACAGCTTATTCAAAATGCCAAATCCTAAACATATTTTCCTACTTCTAAGACACAAAGATACTGGGAATGGTGGTCCTGAAATTTAAAAATTGCCTATTACTTTTGATTTTGGCATTTTAATTTTGTGGCATTTTGATAATATGGTAGCTTACATTAATATTCTTAGCACTCACTGAAACATTAATACTGACTTAGAGGTATATGAGGGATCCATTTGTAGGTTTAGCACGTTAACAGCCAGTTAAAGCAAAGTGCCAATATACTGACCATATAGTTAGTAGTGTGGTTAGTATTTTAATCAAAAGCTTTTAAAAACTTTTAAAAGGCAATTTTTAAGGTTTTGCTTCATCTAAGATTCCATTTAATAATTTTAATCAAGTAAAAACCAGATTAACAGAAATTATTTTTAACAAACTTACTGAAAATGGCTATTTCATTAAGTGAGTGATACCTGTAGTATTGCATTTTCAGTATTTTTATTTAAATTAACTTCCATAAGAACAAAGCCCACCTAACCCCCTAAGAGAAATGTATTAAAAACTACTGGGAAAAAAACAAACAAACAAAAAACAAATTCAAATTAAAACAGCTAAGATCCCAGATATTCTTATCCTGCAATTATTTGCAAAGTAACGGTATTAAGGTCATATTTTTTGCAAGAGAGTAGAAAGCCTAGTATCAACAGACAAGAGAATTGAAAGCGCTGTATTAGATTCTTAAATATGTTATGCTAAGCAAAGAGGACTAATAATTTTTCAAAAAGTTGTAGGATGGTAGGATACCATTTACAACTATGTATATCTTAAATACTGTTACCAAATTCTTGGGAGGTCAAGCCTGTTATGGTCAAGCTGAAGACCCAAGGCTTTTATTACATGAATACAATTCCTTCTAGAATGATTATAAAAGGACCAGAATTTAATATTTATAAAATACTCAGATAATGCACATATAAATTCAGGAAATAAAAGTTCATTTCCCGCCTTCTATTAATTCCAAAGCTATTATAAAAACCCAGGGTGTGTTTCTTATACTAGAGGCTGCAAGAGATGCTCAGTTCAGTACTCACGAGGTTTAAGTTAGTCCATATTTCTACAGGAAGTGACCTGCGGATGGGGAGCATGAGATGACACGATCTCACTCTTTTCTCGGGAGAAATGTACAGTAAATGCCTAAAATAGACACAGGCTTTTCTGTATCATAACAACAAGCAGTGACCTCATCAGAAACATGTGTACAAACTGAATCCCATTGGAAGGATCTGAGAAATATTTTACTGTGAGATCTACTTTTGAAAATTTTAAGTTTAAAAAAGAAAAAAGGAAAGGAAAATATCAGAATGGGCCACAAATTTAAAAAAGAAAAATGCACTGAGTACTGAAAATTCTGCCATCTGCAGCAGTTTGAGTCCAAATACTTACCTAAGAGAAGCCCAATTTTGCCTTAAAGAAAAAATGCTAACCTTGTCAAAGAGGAATCTAAAAAAATATTTGGCTTAGAGGGGATCAACATATCTCATTTCCCTACCATTATCTATCACTGGCAAAAAGTTGAAGACATATTCTCCATTCTTTAACAACTGGCCTAATTAGTAAATCTGTTTTAAAAAAATAAAAAATAAAAACCCAAAATCAGAATATTCAAGTAACTTCATTTTGTGACTATTTATAATGTTATTACAAAATAAATAAAATATATGCTTCTACAATAGTACCTGTCACCTTTTGCACTATGGCCAGTAATATTGCACATCCATACTTATGGAATATTTTGGATTATTTTGTATTTAATTTCTTGGGTTCTATAAAACAAAAAACAGAAGAAGGTTTACATACAAACACATAAAACATCTGTCCAAACATCCATCTGGCTGAATGAACTGCCATGGATAAATAAAATATTATTTAAAAATATTTTAGTATATGCAGGATAAAAAAATTTATTTAATGAGTAAAAACTTAACCTTTAATAATAAGCTTCAAGTCAAATAGAAAAATATACCTTGAAAAATAAATATGCTGTAAGCAAATAAAACCCACAAGGTATGTAGAAAAAGTTAATAATTAATGGTATTTTAAAAATTGAGCAATAATTCTTTGAATATATAATCTCAATAAAATCAGAATTTATTTCCTTTAAATCTATAATGTTGTATATAAAAACATATACATGCCAGACAAAAACTTTGAAAAATTGGGAACTAGCATAAAGAAGGAAGAAACCCAATACTACTTTTTTACATAAATACCCGTGTCTAGGTGTATATAGAGGGATACACAAGTTTATTTAAAGAAAAACACATAGGCACAAAATAAATAACCTCAACAGCTAAGATATACTTAGTCTGGCTAAGGTCATGTGTAGGAAAATAAGGCTGGTAAAACACAAAAAGAATAAATATTACTTAATTTCATTAAATATCCTTGCAATTGCAAAGAATTTTAATGCATGAAAATTTAGAGTTCAGTTTTAGAGGCTCATAAATTCTTACAGAATTCACTTGAATTGGTAAAATAATTGAAAATTAGCTGCACTTTGAATAAACTTTCCTTTAAAAAAAAAAACAAAGTTTACTGTCTAAATTAAACACTTAGGTTCATCCAATGGATAAAATGCAAAATGAAACTGATTTGAGAGGTTATTTGGAATAAAAATTAGGTGCCTTAATCTTTAATGCATGTGCTATGTTATGGCAAAATCTTGCAGGCAATATTGTTAATGATCTATTTTAGCGCATTTTTTGATACTTAAGTGACAAGGTTAGCATTTTTTTTTTGAATAGCCAGTTTAAAATTGAAATGACTATCTCTAGGCACTTTATGCCCCCCAAATCATTCATATTTAGAAGACCTCTAAAAATGATCCTAAAGAAAAACCAGAGCAATGTGGTCTAGATTATTCCAGGAATGAAGGGGGCAAAAGGCTACCTTGACGAACTGCATGGGGCCATTCAGTTTCATCAGCCATGTAGTTATGTATAAGAACTGGGAAGCTAAATGTTAAAACTCATGAATAGTGCAAGGAAGCTCTGGAAGGACAATTCTCAGAAAAATGTAATTGCAAACAAACGGAAGAAGTATTTTCAAATTACACAAAAAATGTACAGTTCAATAATTTCAGAATAAGTAAAAGACTATCAATTTAACCAAAAATCAAGGAATTCAAGTTTGGAATAGTATCAATGGATAGATAAAAACACAATCCACAAGTTAGCATTTATACAACATTTGAGAAAAAAAATACACAATGACAATCTTAGTGAAATTCTTTGCAGTGTGATACAAATATGGCAATACATTCTGATGATAGTCCAATGAAAAAAGATGTTATGGGAATTAAGATATTCTGAACCTCTAAATTTACAATACTGAATATATAACTATCCTTAAGTGAAAATGATCGTACATCAATTTTCTAAATTTCAATTCTTTCAAAAAAGAAAGATTAAAATTCTTTATAATTTTCCAGGGGTAAAAAACCCCCCAAAAATATAAACACAATCTAGAAATATATTCTTAAATAACCTAATACAGTGGTTACCTGGTTTGTCACTGCCCACCAACTTTTACCTCCTACCCACTCAAATTTGTAGGGTAGAAATCATATCTATTCATAGTCAACATCTGTGATAAGTACATTAAAAATAATTCTAACTGAATAATCTCTATGGTATTAAACTAAAGAACTAAGTTTCAAAATCCCTCTCTATAAAGACTAACGTACTCATTCCATGGAAAAGGCAAATGAGGGTTAACATAAATTACATAACTTGCCCAAGATCTCTTCATTGGTAAATGAGAATATTTTACTACCTTGATCTTTAAGTTTGTCACTTCCAGCTTTAAAACTTCAAAGAATCATTCAACAATCACTAAATATAAAAAACCTTGAAAACAATTTGTGAAGTAAATGCTTTTTATTATGTGGTAAGGGCTATCAATCTTTCAGAAATTAGTTATTTCAAACTTACACTTAATTTGTTAAGTATGTGGTTCAAACTGATCCAGTTTATTTCTAAACAAAAAATGGTTAATAGTTTAAGCACTCATTTTTAAGCACACAATTGACACTCAATTTATTAATAAAGACAACTGATGAGAACAGCGAGTTTGCTTTACAAGTCAAAGCATAATTTGGGAATGTAAGATAGGTTAAAAATGCAACAAATCTCAAGAGTACGGGAGAGAATTTTCTATTGAAAACTAAAGTTCATGGCTTTGTCTAACATGCACGGCTGCAAATGATTCCAGAACCAGACTGGTCAAACCAATTTCCCAGAACTTATCTTTAAAGCAGTGCAATCACGGAGACTCAGTTGTTTTAATTCTGAATCATATATAGTCATCAATTACAGGAAAAAAGCTCCTGTAAACATTCCTATAGCTAGCATGTACACATAGCCAGTGCCTAAGTTTCAAGCACTAATATGATTTACATGAAATTAGAGGTGTCACAAATCCAGCCTATACGTACATTTTAAAAAATACACACATTATGATAATTCTGTCTAAGTTATCAATAATAAACCACTCACAAAATTTCAACATTTGAGCACAGGACAAAATGAATACTTTACCAAGAACTGCCGGCACATTTCAGACAGAAGCCAAAACATGCAGCAAAAAGGGAAAAGGCACTAACAGAAATTGAGGAGAGAAGAGTAAATTACAGCTCCATAAATTATGTATAATAATGTAATTATGGTTGGATTTTTAAAAAGTTTTAAAGTGATCATTAAATATTTAGTGGACTAGAAAAGGCAATATAATTATTATATTACCTGTATCCCATCACTTGAACTCCTAATTACAAAAACGCCAATTGACAACAGACATTATATATACTTGATCAAATTTATTTTATAACAAATGTAAAAGTAGTTTTTGCAGATGCTAATCAATGAAAAACACATTAACTGCCTTAACTTTCCTATGTAAATTCATCATAATTTAAGTGTCTAGGTTTCAGAAAGTTATTTCTTTTAATGTTATACATTCATACCTGCCATTGCAGCTGAAATCATGTGTACCTGGGTAGAATCAGGATCAAATACACCATTCAACTTTTCCTTGCAATTTGAGTAAGCAGCAAAGTATATTGCTCTAAAATAAAGAGTTAAAATTTTATTAACAAGCAAGTTGATTAATTTGTAGATTTCAATGACATGTAAATTTAATGTTCATAATTTTAAAGTGGAGATAAAATGTTTAGTAAAATCTAAAACATACACTAAGTTGTAGCCACATTTTCATGTAAGGCTAATTTACATTTTTTCCATGAAGACCCCAAAGTACTTTTTGTGTTGACTTAAAAAAAAAAAAAGAAAAGAAAAGAAAAACTCAAATGTAAACTTCCTAGAATCCTCACACTAACAGTTCCCCTGCAAAAAAAAAAAAAAATACTATGACAGTCACTTAACAATTGACTAACTGAAACAAGAAGTGTTTGTATAAAAGTTTGATGATTGAAAAATGTATGAATGAGTTCACTGTGTAAGGCAAAGACTAAATTAAATATATTTGCTAAGTAAAGGTAGAATTGAGCACTTAAAAACTCTATATTATACTCACAGTTGTTTACAGTATCCTTAAATAGACAAAACATTTCTGACAAAAGAAATCATGTCTATAAACATTCCATTAAGTTGGTAAATATTTCTTCTGTTAATTTATTGACTAGGACTTTATGTATCTCTCCTATCTCCTCAGTGTTTAGCTTTCCCAGCAAAAATTATTTGCTTGCTGGTATTAAATATTCTGTATTTCCTATTATCAATCCTGATTATCTGTCCAATAAGATATAGAGCAGTCAAACAAGTACATAGAGTAAACTTCACTGTCTCTCCTGTGTAGATGTGCTTAAGAAAAAAGGGAAGCTACTGTAATTTAGATGATATCATTCTACTTTATGAGAAAGAAAAAACAGGATATACATAATGGTGTCAAATTGTGAAGAGGAATAAACAATGCATTCTTAGAAATCATTAAGAAAAGACAAATACCCTAATGAGAAAATGGACAAGACACATTCACAGAAAAAATATACAAAAATGGCCAATAATTACAAGAAAGGGGTGTAACTGCATCAAAAAATTAAACAAATATATATTAAAACAGTGAGAACTCATTTTTAGTCCATTTGGCAAAAGAGTAAAAAGATGGGTAATAGCCAATATTGGTTAAAGATGTGGATAAAGGGCAACTAATTCACTATTTGGGAATAAAAATATATTATGGGGCCGGCTGTATCGCCCAGTGGATAGGGCGCCCGTTTACCACATGGGAGGCCCTGGGTTCAGTCCCCAGGGCCTCTCCGGGCGGACCGCTTGAGAAGGCAAAAGCCGCCGTGGGCAGGGCAGAGCCGCCGTGGGCAGGGTAAAAGCAGCCACGGGCAGGGCAAAGCCACCACAGGCAGAGCAGAGCCGCCTGTGAGCAGAGTGGAATGGAGCCGCCCGCGGGCAGGGCAGAGTCGCCAGCAAGCGGGGCAAGCCTTCTGCGAATGGGTAAGGCCACCGCTCACCGGTGAAGCTGACTTGGCATGTCACCGCAGCGGAGGGGGTAGACAAAAAGCAGAAAAAAAAAAAAATATATATATATATATTATGCCTTTCTGGAAGGCAATTGAGCAATATTTATTTATTTTAAATGTGTTTGTGCTCTTTTATTTAGAAATTCTATTTTTAGGTAACCATCCTTAAAAAATATACTTCTTAAGAAGTCACAAAACCATTGTCTTTAACAAAAATCTGAAAATTGTCTAAATGTAAGTATAAATGCATATTTATATGTATGGCAACCCAAAAAATGAATGGAAGAATATATGCCAAACTGCTTATTAACGCTGGTTATTTCTGGGGAGAAGAATATGTGTGGGAAAGTACACTCCATACATATTTTTAGCTTTTACAATGAAGATGTAATTTTGGATCTTTTAGAGAGAAAGCTCAAAAAAAGTTTCAATGATAAAATAATGAGACATGGTCTGGATAAAGAAAACTAGATATGATTTTTCACTCTAAATGTTAATTATGGACAGTGTTCTATCATGAAAGAGGTCAACAATCTAAAATAAAATGGTATCAGAGGGAAAAAAGAAAAACCCACAGATCGATGTATTATGGCCTTTTTGGCATCTTTATGGGGGAATGAAACCGTTCTATCTGGTTGGCCTGTCTCCTAAGCCGTTAAACAGGCTTAATCTTAGAGATGCAGGTCATGCCCTCTCTTACTGCTAGTTCCTTTAATTTGTTCTTTGCCTTTTCAGAAGTGCAAAACTGCTTCACAATGATCTCACCAAGAGGTCCTTTGCACCTCCAGGTCCCCCCTAAGAAGACAGGTGTAAACTCTCTGACGGGGAAGTTGAGGCAGGTTAGCATAGGGAAAAAAGGGAAAAGGAGTCACAGCTGAGACATGGCGGAGAATATGGCTGTGAAACCCCACATGGAATCCCCTTGCTCCTAAGAACAAAGCTGGAAAGATCCCACGTAGACCCTGGCCACAAGGTCCCATTTGGAACTATGGCTGTTAAACTCATAAAAACTATCAACCACCTACCTCAAAATATCAGGAGTATGGGCCTAGACCTGTGCATATTTTCAATTGCTCCCCAATCTACCCCCTTTGCCCAAAATTCTTCTAACTTCTAAGGTTAGAAAAGAGTATAAGTATCCCCTCTCCAGGATATCTGAGTACATAGCCCTAGCTGTAAAGGAATTTCCAAACTTATCTTACAAATATTACTAGTCTTATACCTCCTATTCTATGCAATGTAAAGATAAAATGTTACCTTCACTATTTTCAACTTTGAATATAATACACAGACACAAAAAGCCCTCGGTTCCATCTGTGAACTTTTAAATAGAGGAGTGCTTAAAACTCTTATCTATGAAATACAGCATTTCTTAAACCTCTAGCTATAATACACCATGCTTTTTCCCCCCAGTACAAAGCTATTAATAATTTCATATTTAATGCAAATATTAAAACTTTCTCCCTCACATTATGGAACATACTCTTGTATTTATATTACTATTACTAATATCAACAGTACTGAATATTTTCAGTTTTTGAAACACCCAGTACTATTCCTTGCCACAAGACTTACTTTATTATGGTTGCAAATTTGCTGTTAAGCATCTGAAATCCTTAAAAGGAAAATCAATTATTTTAAATTTGCATAAAACACTTAACACTGCATTTATAAGTGTAACCAAATTGATAAATTATAAAATTCAAATATCTTGAAACAAGAAAAAGAATACCATAATTTTGCTTATTTTTAAAGTTTTCGTTTTACCTGGAAGGGGCCACCCCCACTAAATTGGGCCCTAGTCCTCGAAACAAGGAACGAGGCCCTTCTTTTTCCAAGATCACCCTGAAAGAGAAAAACATTACTTACAAAGGGGTGTCCTTCAAAGTCTGGTACTTTATGTACAACAAACTTAGGGTCTAAATCCCCAAAGGCAAATGTTCTTAAATTGATACAACTATTGAAGCTAATCCATGAACCACCTGGGATTCTTGGTTAAGAATCTATGAAATACTTCATACCTATTAGGAAGTCTGTAATCAGGTAGGTTTAATAACAACTGTTGGTGAGGATGCAGAAATTCCAACTCTCATCATTGCTGCTGGGAATGTCAAATGATACAGCCATGTTGGAAAACAGTTTGGCTGTTCCTCAAAATGTTAAACATAAAGCTACGACATGACCCAGCAATCCCACTCCTAGGTATATATCTAAAAGAAATGAAAACTTATGTCCAGACCGTGGCATTATTTGTAATTGCCAAAAAGTGGAAAAACCCAAATACCCATCAACCAAAGAGTAGACAAATAAAATGTGGCATATATCCATACAATGGAATATTCAGCAATAAAAAGATAAATGCTACAACATGGATGAAACTTGCCACATACACTAAGAAAAAAGAAGCCAGTCACAAAAGCTCACATATTGTATGACTCCATTTACATGAATGTCCATAATAAACAAATCTATAGATATACAAGTATGTTATTTAGTAGTTGCCTATGGCTGAGGCGGGGAGGGGGAAGGGAGAGAATGGATAGCGACTGCTAATAGGTACCTTTTTGTGTGTTGAAAATGAAAATGTTCTAAACTCAGATTGTAGTGATGGTTACACAACTCTGAATATAGTAAAAAACGTATGAACTGTACAATTTGAATGGGTGAAATTTATGGTGTATGAATTACATCTCAATAAAAATGTTAATTTTTTTTTAAAGCTATTAAAAAACCTGATTAGGACAGAGCTCCAGAATAGGAAAACAGTAAGAATGAGAGTGAAGAGGTATCAAGGCAAAAGAATGCAGACTTGGAAGTCATGACAGCTCAAACTTAAGTTGACTATTAGTAATCAGTGAAAATAAATGTTAAAATTATGATCATTAAAATCTTATTATTATTTATCAAATAGAAGTATTTATCTACAATACTATGATGTTTTTTTGTTTGTTTGTTTTTTTGTCATGTGGCAAATCTATATTCAACTTCTTTAGGGACTGCCAAACAGTTCTCCCCAGAGGCTGTACCATTCTACATTCTCACCAACAGTGAAGAAGTGTTCCTGTCTCTCCACATCCTCTCCAACACTTGTAGTTCTGTCTTAATAGTGGCCATTCTGATAGGTGTGAAATGATATCTCATTGTAGCTTTGATTTGCATTTCCCTAACTGCTAATGACATTGAACATCCTTTCACGTTTTCTTTCTTTTTTTTTTTTTTATTTTAAGCTATTTGTATCTCTTCTTTGGGCAAATGTCTTTTCAAGTGTTTTGACCTTTTTTTATTTGGGTCATTAAGTCTTTTTATTGTTGAGTTGCAGCATCTCTTTATAGATCATGGATTTTCTCCCATTGAGATGGCTGCCTTTTCACCCTTTTGACAAAGTTCTTTGAGGTGCAAAAGTGTTAATTCTGGGGAAGTCCCATTTATCTGTTTTTTATTTTGTTGCTCATGCTTTGGGTCTAAGAAATCACCACGTACCACAAGATCTTTAAGATGCTTCCCTGCATTTTCTTCTAGTAGTTTTGTGGTCCTGGTTTTTGAGATATTTGATCCATTTTGAGTTGATTCTTGTATCGGGAGTAAGATAGGGGTCCTCTTTCATTCTTTTGGTTATGGATATCTAGTTCTCCCAGCACCATTTTTTTTTTTAAAGATTTATTTTTACCCATTTATAAATCCCCCCCTTGCTGTCCACGCTTGCTGCATTTACCTGCCCTGCGTCACTCTGTGTCCGCCTGTCTCCTCCCGCTGTGCCAGCTCACCGCGCGGCGGCCTACCCTCACCAGGAGGCCCCAGGAACCGAACCTGGGGCCTCCCATGTGGCAAACCAGAGCCCAACCAACTGAGCCACAGCCGGTTCCCACCATTTGTTTTAAAGACTGTTCTGGCCCATTAACACGGACTTGATAGATTTGTCGAAAACTAGTTAGCTGTACAGTTGAGTGTTTATTTGTGGACTCTCAATTCTATCCCACTGATCGATGTGTCTATCTTTATGCCAGTGCCATGCTGTTTTGACCACTGTAGCTTTGCAGTATGTTTCAAGGTCAGGCAGTGAAATTTCTCCCGTATCTCTCTTCTTTTTTAGGATGTTTTTGGCTATTTGGATGCACGTCTCCTTACAAATAAATTTGGTAATTGCCTTTTCTATTTCTGTAAAGTAGGCTGTTGGAATTTTGATTGGTATTGCATTGGATCTATAAATCAATTTGGGTAGGACGGACATCTTCATGTTATTTAGTCTTCCAATCCATGAACAAGAGTGTCTTTTCATTTGTTTAAGTCTTCGTTGATTTCTTTTAGCATTGTTTTGTAGTTTCCTGAACACAGGTCCTGTACTTCTTTGGTTAAATTGACTCCTAGGTATTTGAGTATTTTTGTTGCTATTGTAAATGAAATGTTTTCCCTGATTTTCTCCGATTGTTCAATACTAGTGTACAAAAGTATTCTTGATTTTGGCGTGTTGATCTTGTATCCTGTCACTTTCCTGAACTCATTTATTAGTTCAAGTAGCTTTGTCATACACATTTCAGATTTTCTAAATATAAGGATGTTGTCTGTGAAAAGTAAAGAGTTTTACTTCCTCTTTTTCAATTTGGATGCCTTTTATCTTTATTCTTTCTTGTCTAATTGCTCTAGCTAAAACTTCTAGCACAATGTTGAATAACACTGGTGCCAGTGGGCATCCTCGTCTCGTTTCAGATCGTAGAGGGAAGGAGTTCAACTTTCCCTATTGAGTACAATGTTGGCTGTACTTTTTTCATATATATCCTTTATCATATTGGAGAATTTTCCTTCTATTCCTTTCTTTTGTATGTTTTTATCAAGAAAGTATGCTGGATTTTGTCAAATGCCTTTTCTGCATCTATTGAGATGATCATGTGATTTTTTTTCCCCTTCAATTTGTTAACTGATCTTCTCAGAGAACCACCTTTTGGTTTTGTTGATATTCTCTATTGTTTTTTTGTTCTCAATTTCATTTATTTCTGCTCTAATCTTTGTTATTTCATTCCTTCTCCTTGCTTTGGGAATGGTCTTCTGATCTTTTTTTACTTTCTCCAGTTGTCCAGTTAGATCTTTGATTTTAGCTTTCTTCTTTTTGAATATAGGACTATAAATTTCCCTCTCAGCATTGCCTTCACTGTATGCCATAACTTTTTTTAAAAAAAGATTTATTTTTTTATTTGCTTTTATCCATTTTCACCGCCCCCCCCCGACCCTTTCACTGTTTTTGTGTTCATTCGCTGGGCAATTCTCTGTGTCTGTTTCCTGCCCTTTCTTCTTATCCTTCTCCTTTCTTCACCGGGATTCGATCCTGGGAACCTCCGATGGAGGCCACCTTAGTTCCTGGTTTTTCGGCGTGTCTCATTTTGGCTCTCCCTTGTGTCACTCTCCTGTTACATCATCATGCTGCATGGCTCGGTGGGGCCTGATGGCCTGCGCATCTTCTATATTTTTCATTATTTTTACTGGGAAGTCCCCGGGATAGAACCCAGGTCCTTCCACATGGGAGAAGGACGCCCAACCATTTGAGCCATATCAATCCCCCCTAACTTTTGATATGTTGTGTTCTCATTTTCATTCTTCTTAATATATTTACTAAATTCACTTACAGTTTCTTCTTTGACCCACTGATTGTTCAGCCTCCACAAATTTTGAATTTTCCCCTTTCCTTTATAGTATTGATTTCCAGTTTCATTCCATTACGATCTGAGAAGGTGCTTTGTATAATTTCAATCTTTTCATATTTATTGAGACCTGTGTTGTGACCTAACATGTGGTCTACCCTGCGGAAAGATCCATGAGCACTTCAGAAGAAATGTATAACCCACCTAATTTGGGTACAACATTCTATATATGTCTGTTAGGTAGCTCAATTATCATATTCTTCAAGTTCTCTGTTTCTTTGTTGATCTTCTGGTTGTTCTATCTAATGACATGAGTGGTCTGAAGTGTCCAACTGTTGTTGTAGAGATGTGCGTTTCTCCCTCCAGTTTTGCCAGAGCTTTGGGTACCCTGGTTAGGTACATAGATATTGGACTCTTATCTCTTCCTAGTGGATTGTCCCTCTTAATATATAATTGCCTCCTGTATCTCTCATAACGTTTTTGGATTTAAAGTGTTTTGTCCAATATTAGTATAGCTACCCCTGCTCATTTTTGGTTACTGTTTGCGTGGGGTATTTTTCTTCTAACTTTTCTCTTTTAGCCAGTTCATGCCTGGGTGTTAAGGTGAGTCTCTTGTAGGCAGCATATGGATGGCTCATGTTTTTCTATCCATTCTGTCAGCCTATACGGTTTGTTTCGGGAGTTTAGTCCATTCACATTCAGTGATGTTACTATAAATGCACTATTTACTTCCACCATTTTATTCCTTGCTTTTCATATGTCATCTTATTTATGTCTGTCTTTTTATTCTTTTTGTTATCCTTTCTGCTACTTTTGGCTTCTACACTCTCCTCTAAGCCTCTCCTGTCTTTTTCTTTGGGGCTGTAAGGCTCCCTTTAAAAATTCCTGCAAAGGCTGATTTTTTTCTTTATTTATCCCCCACCTCCCCAGATGATTCTCTTGTCTGTCTGCTCATTGCTTGCTCGTCTTCTCCAGGAGGCACTGGGAACCGAACCCGGGACCTCCCACATGCGAGGCGAATGCCCAACGGCCTGAGCCACAACTGCTCCCCATGGGCTGCGGCTCCTGCTGGCTTGTGGCATCTGCCTGTGGCAGGGGCAGCACTTAGTTTGTTGCGGCAGGGGTGGCGTCCACTCTTCTTCTTTTCGGAGGCCCTGGGACCTGAACCTGGGACCTCCCACGTGGTAGGCAGGTGCCCAACTGGTTGAGCCACATCTGCTTCTTCCCAAGCTGATTCTTTTTTACAAACTCCCCTAGTTTCTGTTGTGAATATTTTAAATTCACCTTCATATTTGAAGGACAATTTTGCCAGATAAAGAATTCTTGGTTGGTAATTTTTCTCTTTCAGTATCCTAATTGTATCATACCACTGTCTTCTCACCTCTATGTTTTCCCATGAGAAATCCACACTAAGTCTTACTGGGCGTCCTTTGTATGTGATGGTTTGTTTCTCCCTTGCTACTCTTAAGACTTCTCTCTTGATGTCTGACCTTCTGAGTGGTATGTGTCCTGGAGTAGGTCTATTCAGATTTATCTGATTGGGATATGCTGGCTTCTTGGACAAGTAAGTTCATTTCTGAGTGTTGGGAAATTTTCATCCATTATTTCCTCAAATACTCTTTCTGCCCCCTTTCCCTTCTCTTCACCCTCTGGAACTCCCATGACACATATACTGCTGTGCTTCATTTTGTCATTCAACTCTCTGGGTCCCTGCTCAATTTTTCCATTCTTTTCTTTCTCTGTTCTTTTCTGTTTTCAATTTCAGCTCTTCAGTCTTCTAAATCATTTATTCTTTGTTTTATCATTTTGAGTCTGCTATTATATACCTCTAATGTGTTTTGATCTCACCTATCATGTCTTTCATTCCCATGACCTTAGCTACTTTTCTATTCAGGTTTCCTAATTCTTCTTTGTGCTTGCTCAGTGTCTTCTTGATGTCCATTATCTCTTTAGCCATACTGTCTTTCAACTCATTAACTTGATTTTGGAAATTTGTATGAATCTCGTTGATTTGCTGTTTCAAATCCTGTGTCTCACCTGGATCTTTGATATATTCCTTTGCTTGGGCCATTTATTCCATTTTCTTAGTATGGCTTGTAATATTTTGCTGATGTCTAGGCATCTGATTATGATGGTGAGTTTACTCTTTTGCTCAATTTCTCTCTCTTTTGTAGGGATTTAGTGGCAGGAGACTGTATTATTGCCATTCTTTGATTCTTGGTTCAACCTGTTCTGGGTCTTTAGGATTGTTCCTGTTAGTTGCTCAAATCTGGGCCCTGAGCCCAGTAATGGGTTGTGGACCCACTTCCAAGGGCCTTGGGGAAGGAAGCTGTAAAGGTGGTAAAAACCTCTCTTTCTTATTTACTTTTAATTCCCTCATACACACTTCCTTTGTTGGCCAGCAGATGGCACTCTTCAGCAGACCTCTCAGTCCAAAGCCTGGTCAGAGTATGTTTGCTACAACATGGACTAGATCAAAGTTACAGAGCCTGGAGGCTAAGAGCCTGGCAAATCAAACTTTCTCAGACACAGTTCTCCAACTTTTGCTGGCAACCCCTTTCTTTTCCTGGGTAGGAAATAAATCCACTCCCCTCAACAACCAGTCCCAGTCAGTAGAAGGGGAGACTGAGAGGGTGAGATCTCTTTAGTCCCGTGGCAGCTCCCAAGTCAAGCAGTGGTGCAGCCCCACCCTGCCAGGAAGGGCTGGTGGGACACAGCAGGCCAAACTTGTGGGTCAAAAGCTGAATCAGCCTTAGGCTGCATCCCTCTCTCTACTTTCCTGGGGAGGTGGGTCCCTGCAGCCCCCTTTGTCTGTAGCAGCAGGCCAGAGGCCAGAGAATTCAATGCTTTCTCCGCATAGGGTGGGGGAGGGGTGCCAGCAGCTACAGCTGCAGTCTACTCCAGGTCTTAATATTGAGATTCCTTCCTGTGCCTGTCTCTCATCTCGGTGGTGTCCAGCCTTCCCCTGGTGCCCTACACCCTAGAACATTTTTTCCCACAGGCTGTTTCTGCCTTCCTCTAGCTATTTTTCTGTGAGAGAGTCCTGTGTTTTTCTAATCTGCCATCTTCCCAGAAGGTACTATGGTGATTTAATTCGTAACTGTTAACAACTTTTATTCTACTGATTCATGTAGTTAGGTAACTAAGTTTAAAAAAAAAAAAAAAAAGGAAAAGACTGATGAAATTCTTTTGATCGAGAAGGTAAACATACAGGATGAGTTTATTTACTACTACAAAATAAACACTACCAAACTAAGTTCAAATAGATTAAGTCCCAAGTGAGCTGATAAGGTAGACACACAAAGCATTTAGTTACATAAGATCAAACATGTAGTATCTGATAATAATTTTGACATTTCAAATCCAATTTATAATATAATAAAATATGGTTAAAATATGAAAACGGATTTTTTCAAACTCTCAAGAAATGGCAAACAAAAACTGAAAAACATTTAAAAATTAGAGCTCTGTTTTAAACTTCAATTACGTTTTTCAGGTTATATAAAAATGATAGACTGTCATTAATTGGATGCCCTTATTTGTGAGTACTTTTAAAACAAACAAACCAAAAAACCCACACACACGAAAAAGAGTTACTTACCATTAACACTACCACATTTCAGAAATAAATTAGCAATCCAAACTAAAATACCTATAAAAGCTTTAGGGAAAAAAATTGGATGAATGCAGAAAATTATTCCAAATACACATAATTTGGGAATAATATTCTATTTTACACTTGCCATCTAATTGTTTCCCCCCAGTAAGGATAATAATTTTTAATGACTATAATTCAGAGTAGCTTCTATCAAGTTTTAAAAAAAACCTTTCAAATGTGGCAGAAGGTAAACAAACATGTGCGGATCACTAAGGTAAATAGACTGAAGAGAATTCATGGACACAGTGCTCTCACTTTAGGCAATGGAGAGGTCCAGGAGAGACTACTCGATTGACACTGGCTCCAGCCATGGTGTTCAGCTGAACTTCAGAGATATAAAGTGTCACAGAAGATGACTGCAGTCGTGTTTTGACAACTTCCAGTGGACATGTCAGAATAGCTCCCACCGTACCACCACATCTGGAGGGGAAAAAACCCAAAAGAATAAAACTTACCTACTTAATTCATAAAACAGCAATATGCCCAGAGGTGTATAGAGTGGGCAACTAGGGCTTTGCCAGTATACTAAAATTTAAATAGCTTTAGAAGAATGTAAATAAATTTTTTTTTAAAGTTTAGTTTGACTGCAAACAGCTTCAGCAGGGAAAAAATAACTGCGTTTAACATCTACCTAGCAATAATAATTAGCCAACAAAAGACGCCTCAAAATCGTTGGCACTGTTACTAAAACTTACTGTTAAGCCACATCGTATGATTTTAAATGCTGTTCTATGAGTTTATTTAGTGCTCCTTATCCAGGTATTACTTGTGGGCTGCTAAGACCTAGACCATTATTTGAGATATATATTATCTTTCAAGCTCCTCTCTTACCTTTCAAATCTCAAGAAATGGTCTTCTGAGCAGATAAGAAATAAACCACTGATAGATATGCATACATAGTTCTATTTTAAATACCCAAATACTCAGAAGTGTTTCACTTATGAAAATTATGGCACTTGAGTCTTAAAATCAGTATCCATTAGATCCATATATGGAAATTTGTGTGAGACAGGCAAGATTGGCTAGAAGAATCCAATTTAAATATAAAGAATGATTTAAGTGCATTTAAAAGACAAAAGCTCGGGGCCGGCTCGATAGCCCAGTGGATAGGGTGCCGGCATACCACATGGGAGGCCCTGGGTTCAATTCCCGGGGACCTCTCCTAGCGGGCAGACTGCCTTGAGAATGGCAAGCCGCCATGGGCGGGCCGGAGCTGCCGTGGGCAGGGCAAGAAGCTGCCACGGACATGGCAAGAGCCGCCACGGGCAGGGCAGGTCGCCCGCAGATGGAGCGCAGCCAGCCACCCGCGAACTGAAAGCCGGCCGTGAACGGACGCAGAGACCGCCCACAAGCGGGGAAAGCCGCGCCTGTGCAGTGACCACTTTCAGCGTGTCCCCACAGTGGGGGGAAGGGGAGATATGTAATAAAAAAAAAAAAAAAGACAAAAGCTCTTAAGAGAAAGCAAACAGAATCAAAGGTGGCTTGGACCTCCAAATTGTGCAATTAAGGAAGAAAAAGAAAAGCAACCAACCACAGAAATAAGACTAAACAATTCTACCTTTAGAATTAAGAATTAAAAAATAAAAATGGCATACCATCACAACATTAACACTACACCAAATACAATTTATGATAAGAAATCATTGAATAAGAAAGAATTTCATGTTGGTGAAATAGTTCATGCCACCAAGAAAATAAACAAGAAAAAACCTTTATGCAAGTAATGTAAGAGTGAAAAAATTTTAAATAGAGAACATCCATATTTAAATAATAAAACTCAACCCTTATCTCATACCCTATTTAAAAATTAACTCAAAATGGTTCAACTTAAATGTAAAACAAAACTATAAAACTTCTAGAAAAACATTTGGAAAAAAATCTTTGTAACTTTGGGTTAGATACATATTTCTTAGATGGCAAAAAAAATTGAACTTCATCAAAATGAGCATCTATTAATGGTTAAATTAAAAATACTGACAATAAATGCTGGTGAGGATGAACTCTTATCCTCATACACTACTGAAATCACACACAGTGCTAGCGGGAATGCAAAACACTACAGCTGTTTTAGAAAATGGCTTGGCCATTTCAGATGAAATTAAAGGAACAACCACACAAATACCTGTATATGAATGTTTTAGCAGCTTTACTCTTAATAGCCAAAGAAATGGAAACAACCCAAATATCCATTAACTGGTAAAGGATATGCAAATTGTGGTACAATCATCCAATGGAATAATATTCTGTGATACACAGCAACAAAACAGATGAACCTCAAAAGCGTTATACTAATTGAAAAGAAAACAGAAACAAGAGGCTTTCACTTTTATGACATTCTGGAAAAGGCAAAAGTAGAGGGACAAAACTGAAAAATGAGATCAGTGGTTGGGGACAGAGGGAACTGACTACAAAGGGCTGGGGGAATTCTTGGGATGACAAAAGTTCTATATGTTGATTATATGACCTCATATATATGCCAAAACTCACTGAACTGTGCACTTAACAGGCGAATTTTATTGTATGTAAATTATACTTCAATAAATCTGACTAAAATAATATGTGACAATTACTAGGAATTGGTAGAATATGAGCTAATGCCTGGAGAGCAATACAATTATATTAATTGAAACAGTTAATCATAATAAACTCCTTATTTTGAAAAATTCCAGCCCCTGCTCTTGCCTGTCTGGATCAGTACACAATGCCATGTCTGGGCATTTGTAATCTGTAATGGGAAACTGTAGTCTGTAAATCAGTCCTCTTTATCACTTTTCAGCCCCTTCCCCGCTATCTGGGACCCATAATCTTATTTTGCCCCATTTCTCTTCTCTCCATTCCTTAATAAATTACTGATCTAACTTAAAAAAAAATTCCACTTAATAATGAAAAACTAATGCAGAGTAAGAGAATATATCAAAACCATTGTGATACTGTTACAAGTCAACACATCAATTAGATAAAAGTAGTAGGGTTATAGCTGATTTTAAACAAAATTAAGATCTGAGAGACCTCTATACTCAATAAACAAGGAAAAGATATTATTTATAAACAACCATGAAACAGGCTTAAAACTTGGTTAGATATTAGGTCACATGGAAAATCTTACATAGAAATCCTAAGAGCAACTATGTTAATAGTTGAGGGCTAAGAAGTAAGGAAAGTGAGCCATCACAGTTACACACGATAGTGTCTGCAAGGCAGAAACCCAAAGATCCTGTGCAGTAGTCTGCACCACATTCACACTACAACCAATGATTTATTTATATCAAATCATACTTGTTTTTAATTTGAAATTACCTAGTTTATTAAGGCTGTTTAATGCAATCAGTTTACAAATTTATTGAACATAAAACGCAAATAAGTTCAAAATTAATAATACACATTTACATTTATTTTGGTTTTATATTCTGTAAAATATAAAAAATGTATACTTGGTTTCACAATGGACATGAATCACTTCTATAATTAAAACAAACAAAAAAGAAAGACAAAATAAATAAAAAGCAGAGTTAGCACATAAGGCCCTTTTCCCTATTGTGACAGTTTAAAGCTTTTTGCGAATCCCAGAAAAGATCATGTTCTTTGGTGAGAAAACATCTGCTTATGCCTTAATTTGGACATTTTCACAGCACTGAACCATAAGCTTTTACTACCAAATAAATCCCCTTTATAAAAGCCAACCCATTTCTGGTACTTGGAATCAGCAGCCCTTTGATAAACTAAAATAGTGTGTAAAAGTACATTCCTGGGCAGAAGACTAATTCTCTGAGGAGTAGGTACTCAATAAACGGCAAGCTCAGGTTTAACAGGTACAATGGATGCAAAAACAAAACAAGAACCATACCAAGATGCACTATTGCAATCTTTTAAAATACTGTAAACAATATCCTCAACTTCCAAAAAGATCAAAAGGTAATATATAAAGGAAAAGCCATCAGAATAATCAGACTTTAACAACTGCAGCTTGTTTAGCCTAGAATTCTATACCAAACTAGCAAGAATGATAAAATAAATGCATCTTCAAAAAAAGTATTCAAAAAATTGCCTCCTTGTACCCTTGTGTGGTAGTTTGAGACTGTATATACCCCAGAAAATCATGATTCTTAAAGCTGGTCCATTTCTGTGGGTGTGGCCCCATTGTGGGTGGGACCTTTGATTAGGTTACTTTAATTAAAGCATGGCCATGTGAGTCTTAATCCTATTACTGGAGTCCTTTATAAAGGGATGAATATGGAGAGAGAAGAGAGTCACTGAAGCCAGAAGCTGAAAGTAAGGAAATCCAGAAGAGAAGGGAGTCCAGCAGACACTGCTTTGTGCCTTGCCATGCGACAGGAGTTCAGGATGGCCGGCAGCCAGTCTTTGGGGAGAAAGCATCAATGAAGATACCTTGATTTGGACATTCCCATGGCCTCAAAACTGTAAGCTTATAAGTTAGTAAATCCCCATTGTAAAAGCAAACCCATTACTGGTATATTGCATTTCAGCAGCCTAGTAAACTAAAACAGATCTTGGTACCAGAAAGTGAGATGCTGCTAATGCAAATACCAAAAATGTGGAAATGATTTATTGACTGGATATACAGGAAGAATTGTGAGATGCTTAATAGAAAAAGCCTAGATTACATTAAAGAGACTGTTGATCAAAATATGGATGCTAAAGGTACTTTTGATGAGGTCTTAGAAAGAAATGATGTATGTCACTGCAAACTTGTTTTAAAAGTGGCATAGAATTTGGCAAAATTGTGTTCTGATGTCAGATGGAAGGCAGAATTTGAAAGCAACAAGCCTGGATATTAAGCTGAGGAGATTTCCAAACTAAATGTGGAAAGTGCAACCTGGCTTTTCCTTGTAGCTTATAGTAAAATGCAAGAGGAAAGGGATTAAGCTGAGAACTGATCCTGGGCACAAAGAAACCAGAAATTGGTTTGGAATATTCTGATCTTCCAGAAAGCAAGTCCCCAGAGAATAGAATCCCAGGTGAGGATTTAATCGAACATGGAACTAGTCAGACATTTCAGTGCTTGTCAGGATTAAAAATGCAGTTATTAAAAAAGGACCTGAGGAAAGTCCTACTGTCTGTCAGTTGGGAGCCCTGTGTGCTATATGTGGAATCAACAAGTTTTTCCTGAGATGTGTATGAACAGATTTACTGCTAGCCTAGACTAAAAGGGACAGAAAAGGGACAGATTGAAGGCAAAAAATGACCTCAAAGGCAAACTATGGAAGATGAGGTCTGGACTGAAAACATCTTCTCAGGCCAGGTGTGTGGAAAGGGTGAGTGTGCCCCAGCACTTGAAGAAGGCAGGCCCTCTGCACCTTTGCTCAGGAAGAATGCTGTAGCCCCAGTCTTCAGGGAGCCCAATCGCTCGAGCCACATTCATTTCCTGACATTTATCTTTTAAAAATCCTGCAATGACTTCTTCCATTTCAAAAAAAGCCAAAGTTCTTTAATGGTCTGTTCTCTCTGCAGGTCTTTGCTCAAATGTCACCTTCTCAGTACCATCCCAGCCCCCCATTTAGAACTGC
>PVKH010003025.1:0-25749 GCA_004027955.1 Chaetophractus vellerosus | reverse complement strand
CCCTCAAATGCGTGCTTTCCTCACTATAATCCCTAGGTCTTTTATTTCTTCTCACTACCCTTAGGCATCTTCTGCACAAAATGCCTCAGTTTTACCCATTTGCAACATATAGCTAATTGTAATGGCACTCATCTATTGATCACTTCTTATATGACAGGCACCTTGCTGAGGAACTCATATATGGTATTATCCATTGAATCCCTATTTCTGTGACGCCAGATGGTGTCGTTATCCCCATATCACAGATGGGAAAACTGTGGCCCATGGAGATAAAGTCAGCTGTCCAAAGCCACTCAGCTAGCGAGTGGTAGAGTAGGAACTTGAAACCAGGTCGTTGAAACTTCAGCATTGTATTCTCACTCACGGAGCCTCAGGTTCCAGGACCTGATGGAGGCACATGCTCCAGGGGTCAAAGTGACCTGCTGACCTTCCCTCAAGTCTTGGTGGGTATCAGGCATTGAAGCTGGTGATGGGGCTTTGGGGTATTAAGCTATACTATTGGGATGTCTCCAGACAACAAGCTGAAGGAGCTTCCAGACTCCTTGGGAGAACTCCGAAGCTTACGTACTCTTGACATCAGTGAAAACACGATTCAGAGACTACCCCAGATGCTGGCTCATGTTCGAACCCTGGAGGTGAGTAGGGAACCACTCTCACCCGGGGTCCTCTCTCTGCCTGTCCACCTTCCCACCCTCCCACATTTCTGAATGTCTCCCCTGGTCACATGGGGCTGAGAGCATAGAGCTCCTACAACATGGCTCTTTGGAGCTCGCAGAGAGACTGATGAGTAAATATCTATAATTATATGACTTTTGCTGCCATAATGGAGGCCAAAAAAACATACCCCTAGAGTGACAAAAGAATGCTGAATTCTGATGGAGTAACAGTTTATGAAAGAAGTGGTATTTGAGACTGACTTTGAAAGAAGAATAAGATTTTGAGAAGTAGATATGATAACAGGAGCATTCTAGGTTGGGAGAACAATATGAGGAAAGACGGGAGGTGGTAAAGAACAGGATGTGTTAAGGGAAGGGAAGGAAGCTGATGTGGTTGAAAACTGCTGTGCCCAGAGGGTCCAGATCATAAAAAGCTCAAAGAGATATGAGGGAGGGAGCCGTGGGATTTGGGTGGGAATTGGCTCAGGCCAGGGGTCTAGGCCTCAGCTTCGCACATGCAGAAACTGGGTTTTATCAAAGCAGGTGGTGGGGACACTGACACAAGGCAACCCATTCAGTCTGTTGCAGTCAGGATGAGGAGGTTCACGTCCATCTGGTGCTTACATCTATCTGGCTAGGCACTGGATCTGTGTTTTCTGCTTGAATCCTCACAAAAATCCTGTGTCAAGTGCTATTATGCTATTTGCAGAAGAAGAAACTGAGGCACAGAGAGTTTAAGGAGCTTGTCTGAGAGCCCTACAGCCAGGCATAGCAGAGATGGGGCTGAAAATCAGGCAGTCTAAATCCAGGGCCTGTGTTCTTCACCTCTGTACAACTCAGCCTTCCAGAACAGGGATTTATTCATTCATGATAATATATAGTCTGGCCAAGCATCGCAGAATCCTCCAGTAGGCAGTCAGTGAATTAACTCTCTCTTAAGCCAGACTGCTGAGAAGCATCTGTCTCAGGAGTGGGTGGGTGAGCATGGAGAACAGAACAAAGGGAGGGTCTGACCTCTGTGCTGGTGGTCTCCTGCTGTGGTGGCCAGCCTGAGAAAGGGAGGTGGGCAAGCTGGAGAGACAGGCCCACACATGCTTATCCTCTGTGCCATCCAGTAGAACCAATAGAACTTTCTGCAATGATAGAAATGTCCAAATCAGTAGCCACTAGCCACATAGGGCTATTGAGTACTTCACATGCGGCTAGTGTGACCAAGGAACTAAATTTTAAATGTTATTGAGTTTTAATTAATTTACATTTAAATAGCCAAGTAAGATTAGTGGCTCTCATGTTGGTCGGCACGACTCAGAGCACTCATTCCAAACTTGGGCTATTCTAAGTCATCCAGTGAGAGCACTGGGTATGATTAATTTTATATCAGTTCTTTAAAAAAAAAAAAATCTTTTGAGCTTCTTGTTGGCACCTTGAACAAACCTTTTTTTTTTTTTTTAGAATGAGATAATAACAGCATCAAGTCTTAGTTGAGGCCCTACTATGTGCGCAGTTTTTTTCACATATTAGCTCACACAAGCCATAGACAAACTGCAAAGGCAGTGAATTATACCCGTTTAACAGTGAGGGGCCTGCAGCTTAGGGAAGTTAAATGACCGGTTCAAGGAAACACAGCTGGCAAGTGATGAGCTGGAATTTGAAACCATGATTGTATGTATTTAGAGTAACACTGTACAGACATAACTCAGAGATATTGCAGGTTCTCTTCCAGACCACCACAATAAAACAAATACCACAATAAAGCGAATCACATGAATTTTTTTTATTTCCCAGTGCATATAAAAGTTATGTTTACACTATACTATAGTCTATTAAATGTGCAGTAGCATTATGTCTCCAAAAACAATGTATATTTTAGTTAAAATTTGACACAGAGACACGAAGCTTGGGAGTAATTGTAGCTCAGTGGTTGAGCACTTGCTTTGCATGTACAAATATATGAGGTCCTGGGTTCAAATCCCTGGTACATCCTAAAAACAAAACAAAATAAAAAACAAGCAATATCTGAAAGTACAGTAAAGCAAAGTGCACCAAGACAAGGTATGCCTGTACAGTAGAACTTTCTGTGATGCTGGAAATATTCTATAATCTGTGCTGCCCAATAAGGTAGCTGCCTGACACCTGTAGCTATTGAACACTTGAAATATGGCTTCTTGATTGAGGAACTGAACTGAACTTTAAATTTAAAAAAAAAATTTTTTTAAGATTTATTTTTTATTTATTTATATATCCCCCCTTGCTGCTTGTTCTTGCTGTGTTCATTTTTTTTTTTTTTTTGCTTTTTGCGTTCTTCTGTGTCTGCTTGTCTCCCCCTGCTGCGGCATCCTGCCGAGTCAGCTCACCGCGCGGCGGCTTGCCTGCTCGTGGCGGCTTGCCTTGCTCACGGCGGCTTGCCTTCTCAAGGTGGCCTGTCTTCTCGAGGAGGCCCCGGGAACCGAACCCAGGGCCTCCCATGTGGTAAACCAGGGCTCTACATTTGAGCCACAGCTGGTTCCCTAGAAAATTTTAATTAATTAAAATTTAAACTTCAAGGGCCATGTGTGGTTCATGACCACTTTACTGAACAGTGTGACTCTCTGTTCTTGCTCCTAAGCCACTATGCTTTCTGGATAGTGACTAACATGCCCACGTGGGGTTAATTTTCTTTAGATTCAGCTTCCCAGGATGGAATTTTCTGCTCTTGGGTCCCTCAGCCCTCTCCCCAGCCCAGGTCAGTGAGTTCCTCTGCTCTGGAGCAATCTCCCCACTCACTTGTGCAGTGCGTGTTCACTGAACACTGACTCTGTGCTAGGGCTATGCTGCCAGGGCTAGGTGGGGGTGTCTGAGCTTCAGGGTACACTCTGTGTTGCAGCAAAATCAGAGCTTGCCTACCTTTTCCCTGCTCCAGAAGTTCCCTGGCCCCTGGGGCTTTGTCTGTGTGATTCAGGCAGAGAGGATGTCAGTTCCCATAAGGGGCCTTAGGTAACTCATGCTAACATTCAGTGAGGCCAGAAAGCCGATGGGAAGTGAGAAACCAGCAGGATATGGGCTTATTTTTAAAACTCACACCATGGGTGTAGGCATGTGTGTGTGAACCTAGGCCCCTGTTTCCTAGGCTTCAGATACGTGCATGCTTATATAAATATGTGCCTAATCCTTTGTTTTTCTTATTTTAAAAAGTCATATTATGTAGTGGAGCAGGTGTATATCTCAGTTGTCGAGTACGTTCCTCGCATGTGTGAGGTCCCATGTTCAATCCCTAGTACCTCCTAAAAAAATAATAAAATAAAGAAAATGAAAAGTCATACTGTGTATTAAAAATTCAAATATTAAAAAATATTTAATGAAGTAAATGCTACTCTTTAGAGGAAATTACTTTTGAGTTAGATATATATATTTCTCCAAATTGTTTTCCATAAATATAGTAATGTGAAAGCAAGTATATTTTTAAACAAAAATGGAATCATATTCTCTATAATTTCCCTTTTTTTACTCAGGCATTTATTTATCCAAAAATATTAGTTGAGTGCTTCCTGCATGCCAGTCACTGTTCTAGGTGCTGGGAACACAGCAGTAAATAAGCCAGGTATGCTTTCCCTGCTCTCATGGTGCTTGCATTCTAGGAAGAAGAGACAGACAGTACACAAACACATTAATAATGGAATCAGGTAGATTCAGATTGTGTTGTGTAGTGAAGTGAATGAAACAGATAAAGAGGGGTCCCCTTGTGTCTGCAGACTCTGAGCCTCGACGCCTCGTCCATGATCTACCCCTCACGGGAGGTGTGCAGTGCTGGCACCGCAGCCATTCAGCAGTTTCTCTGCAAAGGTAAAGCCAGGCAGCCTGCCTCTTCCTCCCAGTAAGGAAATGTGACCCCCAACCCCAACAGCTATGCGTGCCGGCCCAGGCTGGATTCTGGTGGTATGGCAAAGACCCAGACAGCCCCAGTCCCTGCCTGCTAGGAGCCCGAGGTCTGGCAGAGGAAACGGGAAACAAGCAAAACTAATGATTATACAAGGAAATATAATTACAAGTTGTGGTTATGAGAGAGTATGTGGATCTAAGGCTCATCCAGAAAGTGGTTTAGCTAGAACCTGGAGGATGGTTAGGAACTTAGAAAGGAGAAGAGAAGGATGCTTCTGGCTGAGGGGATGCATATGCAAGGGGTGGAGGAAGCTCGGTTGGAGAGATGGCCAGGGGGCTGGGGGGGCCCACGGCAAAGGGAAGAATGGGGGACACGAAGCCAGAGAGGGCGGCTGGGCCCTAGAGCCAAACAGTAGAGCAATGTGGTCAGATTTTCTTTTTACCAAGATCACTCCAGCTGCATGAGGAGAGGGATTGGAGGAGGCCAGAGTGGGAGAGACCAGTAAGGAGGCCATCAGAATCATCCAGGAGAGAGATGACGGCGGTCTGGACTTGAGGGAGTAACAGGGTAGCTGCAGAAGCTAAAACCCAGGGCCGCAAGTGGCCCGGGTGCCAGGAGGGGAGAGCAGTCAGCTGGCTACCTCCTGTCACATGATCTTAACCCAGGGTTCCTGTCACCTGTGGAACTTTCAGAACATAGCCAAGACATCGATTTATGACAAAGGCACCATTGCAAAGCAGTGGGAAAGGATGGTCTTTTCACTAAATGACTCTGGATAAATTGGAGGTTGATGTGGACCTTAACCTCTTTCTTCAGCAGGAGATAGACAGTACTGGTAACCATCAAAGAGCAATAAATTGGACTTCTTTAAAATAAAAAACTTTTCTTCAAGAGATATCATTTAGGGAAAGAAAAGGCAAGCCATAAAGTTGAAGAAGATATCTGCAATACATAGGTATCCAACAAAGAACTTACATGTAGAATTTAAAAAGAACTCTTATCCTACAAAGAAAAGGCAAACTTCCCAATAAAACAATTGTCCAAAGACTTGAACAGGAGCTTTATAAGAGAATATTCATACAGCCACTAGCACCTGAAAAAAAGTGCTTAACATCATTTTAGTCAACAGGAAAACACAAATTAAAACTGCAAGGAAACACTTCTACACACCCACTGAAATGGCCAAAAGTAAACTGTCAATAACAAGAATTAGCCAAGATGTGGAGCAACAGGAACTTTCATAACTTGCAGGTGGGAGTGTAAATTGAAACTCACTTGAAGATTATTTGGCAGCACCTACTAAAGCTGAGCATTTAAATACCCTATAGCCCAGCGATTCCTTGCCTGCTATATACCCTACAGAAATGTCTATGAGCATAGGCCAAGAGCCATGTTTAAAAATGTTCATAGCACCATTATTCATAGTAGCCCAAACTGGAAACAACCCAAATAGCCATCAGTAGTGGAATGGATAAATAAACTGTTTTATGCTCATGCAATAAGTTTATACTCATACAAAGAATACTACACAATCAGAAAGATACTGCTATGCACAGCAGCCTGGATGTATCTCACAAATATAACATGAGTAAAAGAAGCCAGACCCAAAAAATATATGCTTCTGTTGGTCAGGACACTAGCTCTGACCAGTACTGATTCCTGGAGACCCAAATCACCACGGCAGTCTGCAAGACAGAGAGGGGCCTAGGGAGGGGGCATGAAAGTTTATTGGGTGCTGGAAATTTTCTCTATCTTGATCAGGGTCAGGGTCATAAGGGCATGTTCACTTTTAAACATTCACTAAGCCGTACAAGAAGATTTTGTGCTCTTTACTGTATGTATATTATATTTCAGTTAAAACAAACAAACAAAAAGGTTACACACACACACACACACCTCTCACACAAATAATAGCAAACTAGGCCATAGAGCTACCAAAATCCAGCCACAGGTGATTCTAACATGTACCCCTGGCGAATGGTTGTGATAGACCTTCACTTTATTTTCTTAATTTTTTAAAAAATTATGTGATATTTAGGTAAACAAAACATATAAAGAGTTAAGCAGTGTGAACATATGTATACCGACTATACAGCTTAAGAAATCCTTCAATTTATTTATATACAAATTTTATCTGTTTTATTTATATAACCAGTACATGGCTATATCCTTATTGTAAAATATTTGTTTTACTCTTTTAAAAACAAAAGAAGGAAAAACCCATAAAAGATATCATGCTATCCAGTTCTTTCTATGCCTTGCATTTTTCGCTCAAGAATAAGTCGGGCACTTTCCTGTGTCCTAACATATAGATCTGCCTCATTCTTGTCAACTGCTGTGGAGTCTCCAGAGCTTGTGTAAGCATCCCCTTGTTGTGAACATGGAGGTTATTTCCAAATTTCCACTAGTGTGAACATTTTCATTCATATCTCTCTGACACTGTGTGCCTCTTCCTCTTGAGCAGACACATGTGGAGTTGCTGGGTTAAAGGGAATGCACACTCTGCATTGCCCTGGAAGTGGTTATACCAGTTTACATTCCCGTGAGACGTATCTGAGAGGACCCTTCCCCCTGCCCCCAACATGACTGACACCTGGTATTACTTTAAACTTAAAAAGTCTGCTGGGGAGTGGATGTAGCTCAGTGGTTGAGCGCCTGCTTCCCACGTACAAGGTCCTTGGTTCAATCCCTGGTGCCTCCCTTTAAAAAAAAAATGTCTGCTAATCTGATAAACAAGAGAGCCTATTTTAATATCATTTCCTTCATGGTTTGAATACATTTTCTTATATCTACTGCCCATTTTTAGTATTTCTTGTGAACTGCCTATTTATATCCTTCTCAGGGGAAAAAGGTGAGTAACTCTAACTACAAAATTAAAAGCATCTTTACCTCAGGACACTATCATGAAAGTTAAAAAGCCCAGGAACCATCTGGAAGAAGGTAGCTGCAATACCTCTACTAGGCTCAAGGTTATTAACTGCAGTGCATAAAGAATGTCTACAGCTCAGTAAGAAAAAGGCAAACAACCCGTAGAAAATGGGTGAGGAGTGTGAACCCTTTCAAATTATACAGGAGAAAACTATACAGGGCCAGAAAGAGAGAGCCTCTTGCCCAAGATCACACACACGACAAATTATCGGTAAAGCTGTGTCTTGGACCCAGGCCTCTCTACAAAACTCTCAAATAGCCATCAATAGTCTCATCCTCACTCGGACAGTAAAAAGGCAGATGGCATCCCCATCTTCTCATTAGGCCTCCCTTTCCTGAGCACCTGTCACGTTCTATGCCCAGGAAGTAGGACTGGTAAACAACACAGACTACCAAGTCTAGAGAATAGGGACGCAGCAGACGGAGTCATGGATGGGACCGAGGATGCCGGGGAGGAAGGAGGAGAGCAAGGGTGCAGGAGCAGGGCTTCCCAGGTACCCAGCCCATTCTCATCCCTCCTGATTGGCTCATGCCCCATCTGTTGCAGAGTCAGGGCTGGACTACTACCCCCCTTCTCAGTACCTGCTGCCTGTTCTGGAGCAAGATGGAGCTGAGAACCCCCGGGACAGCCCTGATGGGCCCACAGACAGATTCTCAAAGGAGGAAGTAGAGTGGCAGGTAAGGGGCATGCCTGCTGGCATGCTGTGTGTCAGCCCTGGGAGCACAGAGGAGTGTTGAGAGCTGCAGCCCTGCATTCATCCCTCAAACTCGGAGTTCACCTCCATTCAGACCGACGTGCTTAGGTGCTTTTACACGGCCTGCCGTGACGGGCTCTCCTCACTAGCTCACCAATCATCAGCTGTACCATGTTCGCCTCCATCCCTGAACAAACCCTGCTTCTTCCCCACTCGGGGACTGTGAACGCTGGTTCCCTCTGTCCGGAATACTCCCCACTCACTTTCTCCTGGCTGACGCAGCTTTCAACTTAATCACATCCCCTGGAAGCCTACCCTGAGCCAGCCCAGGTCAGGTCTCCTGTTGTATGTCCTCATAGCACCCTGTGCATTTCCTTGATAGCAGTTGTCACAACTCTAAACTAAGAAATCCAGTTATCTGGGAAATTATTTATTATCTTTCTCCCCTGATGAACTGAGCTTCAGGAGAATGGGGATCATAACGTATTGTTCATTGTTGTCTCTCCACAAATATTTCCTGGATAATGCCATTCACGATATAGGACACCGACCACATGCTAAGGTGGGGTGGAGATACTCTCCGTCTGGCAAAGGAGCCAGACAGCATGCATGTTATCACAGCGGCGTGCCAGCCCTCAGGTCCCCGGAGGTGATCTAGCAGAGCACAGATTGGAGGAGGAAGCTCAGCAAACGTGTGCACCTTAGCCGGGTGTTCCTAATGTGGGAGCTCTGGCCTCCGCTCCCACACTGGAGGCTCACAAACCAGGGGGCCCTTTGGCAGCTGGGAGGGGGAAGGTGGGCACCAGGGCAAGCAGGGAGCACTAGCTGCAGTGGGTTTGGCTTCTTGGAAAGCAGGATATTGCCAAACTCCTGAAGATCTTCCTTTATCCCATCCCAGCCCCTGCCATCTTAGAGTTTGCTGGTTTTGTAGGGATTTGTTGTTGGTTTTCTGGAGATTTGCTGGGAAGACTGATCCACCCACTTTCCCTTGTCTTCGGGTTTTCACTTCCATGGAGATTTTCCATGAGTTCAGTCCAGTCTGCCTTATACCTTCTAGTGATTTTTTTAGTTTCTGGTTCCTAATGCCACCCTTCTCTGTTTTCCAGTGTTGCTGTGAATGCATTCATAATTTTGTATTTCTTCTGACATTTCAATGAGATTTAGAGAGGGAGGGGACTGCTCTCCAGGGGGATTGCGCCCATTTATACTCTTAGAAAGTATTTACAGCGTACAGAACTGATGAAGAACCCTTCATCAGATTGAACACAGAAGTAGAAAGAACGCTTTCAAGTGAAGAAGAGAAAGAAAGCTATCCCAGTAGAAAAAATATCAACAGCTAAAAAACTGAAAGGTACTTATGGTCAATAAACACCAAAAAGGCCAACTTCACTTGTAATCAGAGATATGCAAATTAAAACAATGAAATGCCATTTATCCCCCTCAGGTTAGCACAGATTTTTATGTTTTATCATTTTGGTTGGCTTGAGTGTGGGGAAGCAGGAACCCTCATAAGCTGCTCTTGGGAATGGAAGTTGGTAGCACCACTTTGGAGGATAATTTGACAATATATGTCAAAAATTTATAGGCATAGCCTATGATCCAAAGTTTCACTTCTCAGCGTATACCCCAAAGAAATACTTCCGCAGATGGGCATTATAAGAATGTTCGCTGCAGCCTTATTTTGTGCTAATGAGGTATCGGATGCACCCTAAATTTCTATCAGTAGGAATGGGCTGAACCAGCTGTGTCCTATCCATACCATGAGATAGTTCTACATAGACTCAGGTCCCCAGAACATATGGATAAGTGAAAAGGGCAAGTCTCAGAAAACAATGTTTTAAAAGATAACCCAAAATAAATATATAAGAAAACAGATCCATAGTTGTCGGGAGCTAGGGTTGGCAAGAGGGAAGTTCTTTGGGTCATGGACTCGTTCTATGTCTTGATTGTGCTGGTGATTACACAAATGTATGTACTTGTCAAAACTCATAGCACTGCACACTAAGAAGGGTCAATTTCACAGTATGCAATTATACTTTGATAAAAATACACTTACATATATACACAAACATATATATATATATTTTCAAAGGCACAAATTATATGTATGTAGATACATAGGCCTGGGTCCAATAATGGTAGTTCCATCTGGTGTGGGGTGTGGGAAGAGAGGGGAACCATGATTAGACTGGGGAGCAGTCCATAGGTACATGCCAGGTTTTACTTTTTTACAAGGAGAATATATTCAAATATTACCTATATAATTAGAGATCAATTTTTAAAATTATACTCCTATCATCAGTACAAGAAAAATCCCATTTCCTTGTTAGATGCTGCTTTTACAAGCCAGTAAGAGACTGATCCTGGTCTCAGAGCTGAATAACTAAGCAGAGGGGCCCTAAATATGTGTGTGTATTTATCTATTTTAATTGCAAAATTAATTTATCTTCTTTGTTATAAATTTAAACAATACAAAATATATAGTGGAGCAGATATAGGTTGAGTACACACTTCACATGTACGAGGTCCCAGGTTCAATGCCCAGTACCTCCTAAAAAATATGTACACAAACACACACACGCACATATAAGTTAATGTCAAACTTCCCCTGAAGGTAATCATCATTAACTGAGTACTGAATTTCTTTTCTGACTTTTTTTTAAGCACCTACGTAAATATGCTGAGAGTTGACGGCATACATATGCTGAGACTTGAGTTTTGTGCTTGTTGTTGTCTTTGTTTTATTAGAGAAGTGGTAGGTTTACAGAAAAATCTCACATAAAATGCACAGTTCCCATATACCACCCTTTGGTTGATGTTGTTTTACAAAAGTGGAATCAAGCTACACACCAGGTAAAAGATGGAGGACATCTTTCTCACAGATTCACCTCATTATTTGACAGCCACATAATAGTCCATTGTATGGATATACCACGATTTATTGAAATGGTCACTTATTGATGGGCATTTGACTTCTTTCCAGTGTTTTCCTGTTTTCAGTCTTCTGAACAATTCTGCAGGAACTTGTACAAACACCTTTGAGCATTTTAGGGGTGTTTTGTTGGGGAGAACTGGGTATTGCAGGTTTGTACTAGAGATATACAAGGGAATCAGATATCCCCATTTCGTGGTCTTTAAGAAGCACTATGCCGTCTCTGTGCTATGGCCCTAGAACTATCCTCTGGTGGTACTGAGCACATAGCAGCCCAGTGGTTCTCAACCCAGGAGTCCCACCCATTCACTCCTCCCTACCCACCCCACCATTCTGATGCAGTAGGTCTGGGAGAGGCCTGGGGCTCTGCATTGTTTCAGGTCACCCTGGTGGTTCTGACACACATGCCAGCTAAGAACCACTGCTGCCTGCCTTGTCTTGACCACTATCTTTTCCTCTTCCAGAACAGATTCTCAGACTATGAGAAGAGGAAGGTAAGAAAATGCCTTTTTTCCTCTGTCACTTTTCCTCTCAACTTTTCTAAAGGATTTGAGGAAACAACTTCTTCCTGCCTCTAAATTAGAAATTATAGTGTTTTCCTCTTGCATACTTCAGTCTTGCTGAATCCCCATACAGTCTTGGGTGGATGGCAGAGTATCTCCATTTGACAGATGAGGAGATGGAGACTCAGAGAGCTTGACTCCAACTCCGGGCTCTAAACCACTAGCCTCAGCCCATGCACAGCCCACTTTATTACAGTTGGTCCCTGGGTGTGTGTGTGGGAGGGGTTGGCACCAGCTCCCATGCGCTAACACCCAGATGGACTTGCTTGCTTGCTGGCCTGTGCTGACAGTTACCCAGGATCTACATTCTTGCAGGAACAGAAGATGCTGGAAAAACTGGAGTTTGAACGGCGCCTGGAACTCGGGCAGCGGGAGCATGCTCAGCTCCTTCAGCAGAGCAATAGTCAGAAGGATGAGATCCTTCAGACAGTCAAGGAGGTTTGTGAGCAGCCAAGTGGGGGGAGGCCTGTCTGCACCCTCCCTGCTGGCAGCCTCCTGGCTCAGGTTGAGGTCTCTCTGATGTGGGAAGGCAGTAGGATTAAGCTCTCTCACTTCCACCCTCCAGGACTGGGGGGCCCTTATGAATCTCCTAGGCCAGCCTCCTTGTTGTGCAGATGAAGACTGAGGCCTAGACGGGGGAAGAGCTCAAGGTCACATGAGACAGGGAAAGGACCCTCAGTCCTCTCACCCAATCCAATGCCCTTCCTCCCCTTTGCTGCCCCTCACTGCCCTACATGACTGAGGGAGTCTCAGGGGCTCAGGGCCTCGGCCTCTCCTGCTGCAGCAGCAGTCCCGGCTGGAGCAGGGCTTGAGTGAGCGCCAGCGTTACCTCGACGCCGAGCGTCAGCGGCTGCAGGAGCAGCTGAAGCAGACCGAGCGGAACATCTCAAACCGGATCCAGAAACTGCTGGAGGAGAATCGGAGGTCAGGCCCCCAGACCCAGAGACCTTCCCCCACATGATACCCTTGGAGGAGCCTGGGATAGAGGTCCATTTCTCCCTCACAGTCACTCCACTCCTGCCCAGGGTTTCTGTTGTTAGGATCCAATCTTGGTGTTTCAATTTGCACACAACTTAAAGAGAAAAAAATCTGTACTGGGCATTACAAGGACTGGTTTCTTGTCATGAGAATACTACTGATTGAACTTAGGAACTTAAGCATGTGTTTCCCTGTTTAGGCCCCCAATTTCCCATCTGTATAATGAGCGGGCTTTACAAGATAATTGAGATCATATCCTATTCTGGTATTTTAGGTTCCAAGTAACCTATTAGACGGAGGACAACCATTCACCCTGTAGTGAGAATTACCTTCAAAAATCCTGTCTGATGCAGGAACTACTTAGAGCAGGTCTTCGTGGAGCTTAGAAGAAAAAGGGCCAGGTAGAGGTCTCAAGAAGCCTGGGAAAGTCTAGTTAGGAGCTCCATTGTGGGAAGATTCCAGAAACAGGCTTCAGCCACATCACCTGTTGCTTCCAAGCATCCTTTTTTCCTATCCCCCAAGGCATTTTTTCCTCTATCATCTAGCATTTACAAAGTACCTGAATGAGTCAGTCAAACCTACTATGAGCATCTTGTTCTCATCATTGAGGGCATCCGGTAGAGCTACCATTTATTTAGTGTTTACTTTGTACCAAAGACTTTGTGTGTATTTTCTCATTTATTCTTTACAAACACTCCATGAAGCCAATTTTGCTATTCCCATTTCACAGGTGAGGAAACTAGACCTTAGGGTGGCTGAGTAACTGGCTTAAGAATACAGAGTTCCTAAGGGGTGGGGCTAAGATCGTACCCAGACCACTTACCAGGCCCCTGTCTGTGCACCCAGGACTGTGAGGAGAGAGCAGTTCTGTTGGAAACAAGCCTTTTATGGATTTCTCCACAGGCAAAAGAAGAGTTCCGAGATTTTGAAGTCACTGGAAAATGAGAGGTACGTGTTCTGCTCTAGAGCTCTTTCTTGTCACTCTTTCCTTTCATGGAAGTGTGTAAGTTTGAGGAGAGAATATCTTGTGATTCTCCAAAGGATCATGCCAGAAAGCTTCCTTAAGCTATAAAAAGATTCTCCTCCTTCAGGAATATGGAATTAAAAAAGAATCACTGCCTTCAATTTCTTTAAAATACATGTACACTTCTGGGGAAAAATTCAGACACGTGCATAAGGATGTATGTATAATGTCCAACTATAGTTCTAGTATAAGAATTTGGAAAAAATTCAATTTCTAAAAGAAAAGAATTTGATGACAAAAATTATGTACAAAGACATATTCATCTTGTAGAAAAATATTCCTGGTTAAGGAGAAACACTCACAATATAAAGAATCTGTGTAAAGCTGCACAGAAAGTAAAGGGACCAATTTCAAAATGTTAACACTGAATATTTTTGAGAAGTAGGAATGATAGGTAGTGATCTTTGTTTTTTTCCCTTTGTCCTTTTCTGTATTTTCTAAGTTTCCTACATTGAGGCATACTACTCTTGTAATTAGAAAAGATGTTAAATGGAATTGACAGAGTCTCCCTTCCCTCTCCCCACGGTATTGAACATAAGTCCCTCTCCTGTGTTCTGTGGGATTCCAGAAGACTGGCAGACTTCCCACTGTCCTTGTGGGAGCCATCCTTCTCCCAGTCGGCTCAGCCTTCTGGATGCCTGGGAAGGCCCCTGGACATCTGGGAAGGCCTCCTGCAGACCTGGGGGAGCCCCATCATCCCATCCACTTCAGCCATGGTGCTGGCGTAGCCCAGGGAAGTCAAGGCTAAGCTGAGTCGTGCAGGTGGCATCGTTCATTCAGCACACAGAGTGAGTGCCTTCTCTGTGTTGGGCCTGCAGCTGGGCCCAGCAGTTGGCGATGCACCAGACACAGTCCAGGAGGCATGCAGAAGTAGACAAATGATATGTGCTTCTTCCAACTAAGTCAGACCCTGCAGAACCACGCAAGGATGATGTTCCCTCCAAGCCACTGTTCGCAGTTAAGTGTGAAAAGAAAGTGCATACATATGCAGCATGCACATATAGACATGTGATCACAGTTTTTTATTTTTCAAAGGAAGTACTGGGGTTTGAACCCAGGACCTTGTATATGGGAAGCAGACACACAACCACTGAGCTATACCCACTCCCCCATGCAATCACAATTTTTATCACTTATTTTATCATGGATATATTTCCATGCCCCAAACCTTGTAATATGTAATAGAGTGCTCCACTATATGAATATATCAGAATTTATTTAACTAGCCTGCTGTTCATAAGTATTTAAGTTGTTTCCAATTTTTTGCAATTATAAACAATATTACTGTGACCATCCTTTAAATATACTCTATGCACCATGAGACTATTTCTGAAAAATATTGTCCAAGGCTGTGCATATTTTATCTTTTGATAGGCACTGCCAAATTGCCTTCCAAAAAATATTTTGCCAAAATACACTCTTCTCAACAGTCTAGCCAGTACCTGTTTCTTCACCATCATTGCCATCACCAGTGGTTATTGGTTTTCTTAATCTCAACCAAACTGACAGATTTTGCTTGCTTTAGTTATCAGTGAGGTTAAACATCTTTCAGTAGGTTGATTGGTCACATGTTATTTAGGCATCAGTGAATTGGCTGTTTGCTACCTTTGTCCATTCTTCTCAGGGAATGTTCCTCATTTTACTGAAAGTAACTATGATGTGGGGCAGATGTGTCTCAAATGGTTGGGCAGCCGTCTCCCATATGGAGGGACCTGGGTTCGATCCCCGGAACCTCCTGTTAAAAACAAACAAGCAAAAAACAAAAAGAGGTGATTAAAAAACAAAACAAAACAACAACAAAAAAAACTAACTATGAGGCTGAAGGTTAACAGCCACCAAGGGAGGTGGTGAGGCAGCAGGCAGCGAGAGAGCACATCTAGGTTGGTGCATCAGAGAGGGCCTCTTGGAGAAGGTGGTGTTCATCTGACACGATTCCCGGTTGGAAATGTTGTTTGCTGAATGGACGGATGGATGTTTTCTAGAATAAGGATGGAACAGTTGATGTCCATAACCCAGGAGGAGACAGAGAACCTGCGGCGACGTGAGATTGCCTGTGAGTTGTGGGATGGGGACAGGTGGGAGGCCACTGGGGCCAGTGTTTGGGTGGACATGGGCAGGCGGCCCTCTCTCTATTGATCATGTACAGAGGGGGGCAAGTGTTAGCCCTCATGAGGGGCAGCAGAGTCCTGTCATGGAGCATGGGGTCTGGGGTCAGGCGAGCCTTGCATGCAGAAGCCCAGCTCTGATACCAGCCATACGACCTTATGGGTGTTACTCACCCCCGACTTTTCTGAGCCTCAATTTCTTACCTATAAGTTGGGGGAAATAATACTTGCCTACCTCAGAAGGTCATTATGAGGATCAAATGAGATCATGGCGCAAACTGAGCAGTTCACAAAGCCTGGCTGTTACGGTTTCTGCTATCAGGAACTGAGGGTGGCCTCTTCATGATCCTGGAAAGTCTCCTCCTTCCCGCTCTTCCCAGGGAGTCCTGAGAGTGCACATCATCCCCCCCCACCCTCCCCAAGGACAGGCGGCCTCTCCTGTCTGACTGTGAGAAATGCAGACCTCATGTCAAGGAAAGCCAGGGAGGCAGTCCCTCCTTATTACTTAAAATAAGAAATGATTCTGTTTACAGAATCATTCTGCCACATTCTTCACATTGCATCCTCATCACCTGGGAGGTGTTTATCAGTAATATCCCTGTTTTAAAGAGCACTCTTAGCCACCATTTGCAAAAAGAAAAATTGTGTTTATATTTACAGGAAAATCTCCAGATGGAGATATACAAGAAAGTGTAGCCCATGTTATCCATGATCTTAACACTATAAACGTTTAAGAATTATTCTTAGAAAATAATCAAATAATCAGATGTGCCCAAGGATGTTTGAGCAAGGATGGTCATTGAAGGCTCACTTAATAACTGCAAAACCAGTCCAAATGCCCCGAAGTAAAAGATGACCTAAATAACCTTTGGGAATCTATGCTGCAGCCATTAACATCACAACAGAGGCGGCGGCACCGCGGGCGTTGGCACCGCGGGCGGGAACGCGGCTGAGGGCCCACGGGCTTTGCGTGGTGGCGGCGGCCGGGGAGAAGGGAATGTGGTGCGAGCGGCTCCGTGTGTGGAGAGGTGAGGACCCGGGCTGCGCCAGCGCCAGCGTGACCGAGCCCGCGGCGCCTTCCCGGGCGGGTGGGGACGAGCGGGCCCGCGGCGTCATCGTTATCGTCCTCGTCATCGGCGGCGAGGAGTCGCCGCGCAGCGGACTAAGCATGTCGGAAGCGGGCGAGGAGCAGCCGCTGGAGACGACGGGCGCCACCGAGAACGCACAAGAGGCCGCCCCCGAGGGCGAGTCGCCGGCCAGGACCGCGGCGCCCCCGCCAAGAACCAGAACGGCGCCGCGGGCGACCAGAACAGCTCCAGCAAGAATGAGAAGGACGCGGGGAAAATGTTGTTGGTGGCCTGAGCTGGGATACCAGCAAAAAGGACCTAGAGGATTATTTTACCAAGTTTGGAGTGCTGGTCAACCGTACAATAAAAATGGATCCCACACTGGAGGATCAAGACAGTTTGGGTTTATCTTCCTCAAAGACACAGCCAGGGTGGAGAAGGTCTTAGGCCAGAAAGAGCACAGGCTGGATACCCGTGTTTGACCCTAAAAAGGCCATGGCCATGAAGAAGGATCCAGTGAAGAAAATCTTTGTGGGGGGTTTGAATCCCGAAGCCACTGAAGAGAAGATGAGGGACTACTTTGGCAAGTTTGGGGAGATTGAGGCCATTGAGCTTCCCATGGATCCAAAGTCTAATAAAAGATGGGGCTTTGTTTTCATCACTTTTAAAGAAGAGGAACCTGTGAAGAAGGTTCTGGAGAGAAAGTTCCACACAGTCAGCAGAAGCAAGTGTGAAATCAAGGTGGCCCAGCCCAAAGAAGTCTAGCAGCAGCAGCCGCAGTATGGCTCTGGGGGCCACGGAAACCACACCCGAGGGTACTGAGAGGGTACCGAGGCAGTGGCAGCAGCGGAGGAAGAGGAGGCCAGGGCAGTACAAGTTACAGGAAGAACCAGAGGCGGTGGCCATCAGAATAACTACAAGCCATACCGAGGCCGTGACAGGACAGGGGACTGACCGCACACACTTTGTTTGTATATTGAGTGAATACAATTATGTACCAAATTTAACTTGGCAGACTTTCTATGGCCTGTCCTATGTGCATCTTATTTTAAAATTTCCCCCCTGGAAATCACTGTCCTGTTTACTATTTCCAGAGCTCTAGTTGTATTAGGCAGCCTGTGGTGTCTCCAAGGCCAAAGCGGCATTGCAGGCTGATGGTACTAGGTTCCCCAGAGCCAGCGCGGAGGATCTGCTTCCAGTTGCCACTCTACAGCCTGGACCTGGGGGCCCTAGTCGTAAAGAGTCACCATATCTAAGAAACCAGTGCCACTTCTTTTCACCTTTTAATTTTATATTATTTGTGTCATACCTTTCCTGTAATGGAAATGCTAATTTTACTGTACTTTTTGGTACCTTTTGGGAATCTAATGTATTCTAAAGTATTTTATACATGTCCTGATTTTGCCATGACCTGGATATTGAAGCTATCCAAGTTTTTGAAATAAAAATTTAAACACCCCCCCCCACACACACACACAAAACAAACAAACAAACAAAAAACACATCGCAGAAGGATATTTGTTGACATGGGAACGTATTCATCAAAAGTGAAAAGCAGTATGGTTAGAATGGTACCATTTTAATTTTTAAAAATCCGTAAATACACATAGAAAAACAACTAAAATATATATAAGAATGTACTAGTCTCTGGGTGGCAGGATTATAGATGATTATGTGGTTGTGTGATATTTAGTGCCTTACAATTAGCCAGCCTTTCATGTTTATGTTACTTTTATAGTTTTAAAAGTCTAAGGGTGACTATCAGGTGGGTAGCCAGGTGACCCCTACAAGGTTAGCTCCTCAGCTCCAGAGAACATTCCTGCTGCACCTCTGCCCTGTTGTGGGAAGAGCTGCCTCTTTCTCAGCCTTCCCCTGGTGTTTCCACAGCCGCCATGCAGCAGATGCTGACTGAGAGCTACCAGATCATCCAGATGGCCTATGAGTCTCAGAGGCAGAACTTGGTCAAGCAGGCCTGTTCCAGGTAAGGTAAGGAAGAGGCTTCCTGAGTGAGAGAGTTGGGGGGCTGCCTTGGGGCCCAGGACCAGGGGGTTCAGAGCTGGGGCACTGGCCTTGCTCTAGGGTCTGGCTCACTGAGTTCACCAGAGCACCATAGTTCTGCTGAAGGAGCCATGAGCACTTGGCAGAGCCAGTTGAGAAAAGCTTCTCAGTTGGTGCTCAGGAGCCCCAGACAGGGACAGGCCAGCAGCCCTGGTGCCCTCATGCTTCTCCTCCCATCCAGGTGGCTCTGGCACAGCTGCCACCCTCCCCAGGCACCTGGACCAGGCCAGCTCCCTCATGTCCTTGCAGATGCGGACATTTCTCCCTGCTCCTCCTACTTCCTTTGAAGTCTTGGCAAAGTTATGCTCCCTCCCCAACTCATAATGCTCTTACCAGAAATATGGGGATTTTCCTTGTGCCTCCCTCGTAGAGTTGTTGGAGGGTTTAATGAGTATTAATGATCATAATGGCACATAAGGTCCAAGAAATAATAGCTATTATCATGAAACAAACTCAGAACCAAGGCTACCAAACTGTGTACATATGTGAGATTGCAGGGTTTGGATTCTTGTGCTACAATCACTAAACTTCTGGTAAGGAGAGACTTCTCACAGCCCGAGTGGCTTCCCTGGGAGGTTGTGAGTTCTCCCTTTGTATAGTTAAGAGGGTAGAAACCAGGCAGCCACTTCAGGGGGATGGGGGCATTGGAGAGGGGATTCTGGTGGAGCACTGGACAAGAGGACCTTTGAGATTCTCTCACCCAGCTCCCAAAACACACTCTGTCACCTTCCCTCTAGGACCATAGGATTTGGACAGACTCCATGTTTGTGCCCATCCCAGGACATGGCCCCCAGCAGGTGCTCCATAAATGCTATTGAATGAATAAATGGGTTCTCTTCATCCCCTCCAGGATGCCTGGCATGTAGTAGATGCTCAGGAAGTATTCACAGAATGAATGGATTTGTTGTCTTTCTGGCAGCATGGCTGAAATGGATGAGCAGTTTCAGCAGATTCTCTCATGGCAGCAGATGGACCAGAATAAAGCCATCAGCCAGATCCTGCAGGAGGTGAGTCCCGGCCCTGGGGGTTGGGGGGGTGGGCTCAGGAGCTAGGCCAGAGAGCTCTACATGGAGCTCATCCTGGATAGCAGGTAAGACCCAAGAGGACTAGTGACTTTAAAAAGGTACAGACCATGGAGGATGAGAGGGTCAGGAGGGGCCTCAGGGTAATGGTTTTCTGGTCGCTGAAATCTGGAGAAGAATGCCCCCTTCCTCCCTGGTGGGCACTCACTCTCCATCCTGTGTGAAGGGTTCAAGGGCAGGAGGTGATAGAGGATAACACCACTGAGGTCAAGCCCAAAAGGGTGCAGTGGGATCTTTGACTTCTACTCACTTCTCAACCCTCTGCCCTTTGCTTCTTTCCTTCCACCTTAGCTGGCATACAGTAAGTGCTCAGGAGGTGGCCATTGAGTGGATGAAACAAGGAGGGACTCCCCATTATTCCCTCCCCTCCTTTGTCCATATCATTCTGTCTCAGCTTTTCTCCTGCAGCTCCTGTTAGAATCTCTTTCCTCGAGCCTTGCATCTCTTCTCCTCCTTGCCTTTCTCTCCCTTCTTCTTCCTTTGTCTCCCTTCTTCTTCCTTTGTGTGTTTCTCATCCCGCCACCACTCTACCCACCTTCCCCTCCACCCTTTCTCCCTAAGTCCGATCTCTTTAGTCTTCCAGAATAGTTTGAGTTAGTATTTCTTGGGCTTGTCTGAGGAAAATTCTGTTTCTTAATAGGGGATTCTAACTTTTTGGTTAAGTGGGAAGCTCTGGAGCTGAAGGGACCTGGTTCAAGTCCCAGGGCCAGTCACTTCACTTCTCTGACCCTCGCTCTCCTCATCTGTAAGGCAGGGCAGTCAAAGCACCTGTGTCCTTGGTGGTTGTGGAAATCAGTTGTGAGGCGTGATGAGCACTGAGCAGTGTTCAGCCTTAGTAAGCTCTTAATCAGTATTATTTTTAAAAATTTAAAAGAGTTATTTCTTTCTCTCTGAGGAACAGGGAAATCATTTGTATGTTAAGGCATTTTTAAGGCAGACTTTGTTTTTCCCCTTGGACGGGGGCTCACTGGGAAAAGCAAGGGTGGTAGCTGCTGCTGACCCGCCTGTGCCCTCTGTTGCAGAGTGTGATGCAGAAGGCTGCCTTTGAGGCTCTCCAGGTGAAGAAAGACCTGATGCATCGGCAGATCAGGAACCAGGTGAGTGCAGGGGTCCTGACCACCCTCCCTAGGAAAGCTGTCCTGTCAGCTTCTGGAGAATTGCAGAGGTAGCGTGACAGGATGGTAGTTAAGAGCAGTTAAGGTTTGGATCCCGGCTCCTTCGCGTGCCAGCTCAGCAAAAGATCTCCTCTCTTGGGACCTCACTTTCCTCACAGAATCTATGTGAGAAGGCTGTTGGGAGGGTGCCTTGAGGCAGCACTCTTTTAAGTGCCCTCATCCCAGGGCCTGGCCAGAGTCTGTGCCCAGCAAATGTGACCTGTTCTTCCAATTTCCCTCACTGCCTTGACTGTTTGGGCAGCCTCTGCACTGACCATGCCCCACACAGGACTATCTCGCTGACAAAAAGCAGCAGGCTCAGACCCAGCGACCCCATCAGCTCAGACTCAGGAACAGGCTCCAGGGGTCTCTGGACAGATGGGATTTCCCACGTGAGTTGCAGGGAGGCACCACGAGCCTCCATTGGTCCTAATATCTGCTGGGGAGCCGTCTGTGCCTGCGAAGAGGAGATATGCGCTGGGGCCAGCTCTGGCTTCCACACCTGCTTCTGTCAAGTGGGGCAGGCCCCTGCCTCACTGGGCTTGCAGGAGGGGGAGGCCGGTCTGCCCAGATGCATCCACAGAAGGGGAAGCAGAGCGGGCGTGAGGGTTGGAGTGTAGCGAGCTTTCAGGCTATGGGAATGCTCAACGCATCATATTCAGCATACTTTGAATTTCATTTTCGCATGTTTATTTTTTTTTCTTCTTCTTTCTGTTCTTTTCTTTTTTAACCCAAACCAACTTACTTTTTTAATTTCCCTGTTTAATTTCAACCCCACATTGCCGGACATGAAGCTCATTCCTCTGACCAGGGGTTGGTGGGGTTATAGGGACTTAGGGTCATAGGGACATCATAGAGAAGCCACTGGCTATGGGTCTGATCATCAGGCTAAAAACGCCGATCACACCTACAGGGTGTGCACTGACCCCTGGGCCTTCTCACTGGGGGGAGTTTTGATCCACCAGGCCAACTGTTCCCCTTCAGACCCTGAGTGAGGACATCCTAGGGAAAGAGCTCACTCACTCACCAGCTCTGTGGCCTTGGGCAAGTTACTTAACCTCTCTGAACCTTAGTGTCCTTATCTGTAAAATGGAGACAAAGTACCTCCTAACAGCCAGAGGAGAAGTTGATGAAATGATGCATGTAAAGTACACAGCACAAGGCCAAGCACACAGTAGGTGCTCCTTAAATACAAGCCATTTATTATTATTTTTCAATCATTTCCATTACCCCCTGCTCTCCCCTCTCCCTGAGAGGAGAGCACTTGACTAGTAAAATTCTCAGTGATACTTTTTTGTCTGTGCTTTACTTGGGCCTGACTTGAAGGAAAGCCCCTTATCCATTCCACAGACCATGATGTGACATCCTCTCGGGGACAAGCCCAGTGTGCCACTAGGTCGACAGTGTTGACCAGGACAGGCAGGTCTGTGTCCCCACGGCTCTCAGAGCCATGACCTAGCTAATGCTTCTTTACCTGTTTATGAAGTTCCTGAGGCCTGCAAGTTCCCATCATTCCAGAGCTTCCCCCACCTCCTCCAGAAAGGTTTCTTTAGACCCCACTTGGCCATCAGACAGCAGGTGCATAAAATTGAACCATTGTTAATGTGAATTAAAAAAAAAAATCCCGTCTCATCTTCTGTTTAGATTAAGTTAATAGAAACTGAGTTATTGCAGCTGACACAGCTGGAGTTAAAGAGGAAATCCCTGGACACAGAGGCACTACAGGTATGTAGGGCTCCCTGGCATGCCCTGCCCTTCCCCTCCCCCCCACGTGATGAGCTCCCCCACTTGGGGCCCCCTCCCTGTCCCTTGGCAGCTGCTCTGTCAGCCCTCATGAGCTAGGAAGTCTCCAGCCAAAAGAGGGCAGGTCTTCCCTGTAGCTGTGACCCTGGAGGGTGCCCCCAGTCCAGCACAGGACACCATTAGGGGTTGGTCAGCCTGTTGCTAGGCAGGAGGGTCAGAGGAAGGAGGGTTTCATTGCCAAGGCTCACCCAGGCCAACATTTCCATCTCTGCATTTTCTTTGTTTTGGAGCGGGGTCGCTAATGAGCTCCCTGTCTCTTTAAGCCATGCTTCTGGGGCGCTGGTTCTACTTATTGGGCTGACATCCTCTGGGGGAGGCACTCTCTTGGTGTCCCAAGGATGTCTGGGAAAGGGGAACCAGCTATTCCTTGTGTCACTCTCTGCAAGCGACTTCTTTGTGAGCTCCAGCCTGGGTGTCCTGCTCACAGAGACGTGAAGGCAGCAAGGACTGGCAGACAGTGTGCTGGACTGGAAGTCTGGGACCTTGGTTTTGTCCCAGCATAGCCTTGCTGTGTGACTTTGGCAGGGTGGGATTGTTGGGGAGGTCCTTTCCCTTCTCTGGACCATAGTCTTCCCAAATGTACGATAAAGGGGCTGGCTAGATGGTGCATGAAGACATGTACCCCATGCCAGACTTTGGAGCAGAGCCTTTTGTCTGTCCCTAACCCTGTGTCTGTTCTGAGTGGAGTTGTCTCATGGGCTTCTCAATGCAGTGAGGGTGTTAGGGTGTGGAGTCCTGGTCTCAGTTCTACCACAAATGTGTTGCGTGACCTTGGGCAAGTCACTTCCCCTCTCTGGGCCTTCATTTCCCCCCTTCATAAAATGGAAATAATCATTTCAGCCCAGCCTGTGTAATGGGGCTATCAGAGAGGGCTGAATCAGGAAATGGGAAAGCCCTTTGTAAGCCTCAAAATGGTCTTCAGAGATGAGGGAGTTGGGGTTACTCTCAAAAAAAATGCAGTGACTGGTTTGGTGGGTGCCCTTCTCTCCTGCCCATGAGAACTCACAGGGCTCCCCATTTCATGGTCACCATGGGGTTTCCTCAAGGTCCCTGTTCAAGAGTAAGAGCACAGTGGAACAGGGACACACGAGACTGCAGAGGGCTCAGCTCTGGCTTGCGTGGCTGCTATTTGCATAGAATGGTCCTAATTTGATTGGGATTACAACACAACCCACCCTGCCATTTGTTTCTCCCCACATGTTCTGTATTTGGTGAAACCAATGTCAAATAGCTGTGGCTTGTCATTGATTTTGTTTGATGTGTCTCACTCCTCCTCTGTCATCAGTCACTAGGATCCCATACCTGGCCTTGATGCCCTGGGGAAGGGAGATGCAGGCATGGGAGAAGATGGGGAGGGGATGCCAGAGCAAGGCCCCCATGGCTTTGTCCTCCAACTGTCAAGAGACCTTGAGGAAAGCCACATATAAGGACCCACTGTGGGCCACAGCTGCCAGAACTGAGAGACTGGGGGATCCCAGGCCATGCCCTTCTAGATCCTGCCGCTGCGCCATGGGGACTCTTGGGGCCAAGGGTACCCTGAGCTCACAGCTGTGCACTGGATGTGGCCTTATGTTGTAGGAGATGATCTCGGAGCAGCGCTGGGCCCTCAGCAACCTGCTCCAACAGCTGCTCAAAGAGAAAAAGCAACGAGAGGAAGAACTCCGGGAAATCCTGGTGCGTGCTTGCTTTCTGTGTTCGGCATCACACAGGGATTTGCTTTCCTTAAGGACACTTGCCAATTTTAGAAACATATTTTTTATTCAAGTGATATTTGTTCATCAAAGAAAAAATAGAAAGTACAAAGGAAAAGAAAAGAATCTCGCTTCTGAGAGTTAGGTACTGCTAACATTGTAATAAATATTTATAGCTTATGCATGTATGTGTTGTTTTATTTTGTCTTGTTTTCTTTTGTTTTCTGAGGTACCAGGGCCGGGGATTGAACCTGGGACCTTGTATGTGGGGAGCCGGCACTCAACCACTGAGCCACATCGGCTCCCCTGACTTGGCTTTTTCATTTGTTTGCTTCTTGGTTTTTTTTTTTTTTTTTTTTTTTTTTTTTTTTTTTTTTTTTTTTTTTTTTTTTGTTTTTTTTTTTGGTTTGTTTGTTTTTTAGGAGGCACTGGGAACCAAACCCGGGACCTCCCATGTGGGAAGCAGGCATTCAACTGCCACTTCTGCTCCCCTGTATGTGGTTTTTAAACACAAAATTGTTCATACTCCTCTATAATCAGCTTGTTTTCACTTAATATATTTTAAACCTCTTTTCACGTCATTAAAATACCTGTCTACACCATTCTTTTTCATGGATGCATTTGGGTGGGCCATCATTTAACCAGTCCCTATTGTTGAACATTTAGATTAATTCCATGTTTTTTTTAACTTGTATAAACAATGCTCCTGACTATCTTTGTAGTTAAATATTTGAGAACAGCCATGAGTATTTACTCAGAACAAATTCTGAAGGACTTGCTGTGTCCTGTAAGCTTTGTTTTGTTTTGTTTTGCTTTACTTTTCATTATTGAAAATTTATTAAACATAGAAATGTAGGACCAATCAATTATAATCCTCCTACCCTCACTTGACTACATTTTGATTTAATTCAATTAAATCGTCCCGAGTACACACTTATTTTCACAGTTTTGTCATATCTTTTTTATCAATATTTTTATTAGAATAGTTGTAGCCTTTAATAATTTTTTTAATTGAAGAAGTTGTAGTTTTACAAAAAAATCATGCATAAAGTATAAGGTTCTCATATACCACCCTATTATTAACATCTTCATCAATGTGGTATATTTGTTACAATTGATGAAAGAGCATTTTTTTTTTTTTTTTTTTTTAAAGATTT
>PVKH010003024.1:0-25750 GCA_004027955.1 Chaetophractus vellerosus | reverse complement strand
TAAAAAATAAATAAATAAAATAAAGGATACTAAGGGAATATTATGAACAACTTTTTGGCACTACATTCAGCAACTTAGATGAAATTGACAAATTTACTTAAAGGCACACACCACCAAAGCTCACTCAAGAAAAAATGGATATCTAGAATATTCCCATGTCTATTAACAAAACTGAATTTCTAGTTTAAACCTGCCTATAAAGAATACTCTGGGCCCAAATGGCCTCACTAATGAATTATATCAAACATTCAGGGTAAAATAATGATAATTCTACATGAGTCTTTCAGAAATTAAAAAGAAGGGAATAATTCCCAACTCATTTTATGAGACCAACATTACCCTAATACCCAAACAAACAAACAAAAAGACATAACAGCAAAAAAAAAACTAAAGACCAATATCCCTCAAAAACTTAGATGTAAAAATTCTAAACAAAATTTTTAGCATATCTAATCCAATATGGAAAAAGAAAGATACATCATTATCAGTTTATCTCTCAAATGCAAATGCCCCAAAATAATAAAGGTAATTCTTTATATTAACAAACTAAAAGCAAAGAAACCCAGCAACCAAAATCATATGATCATTACAATAAGATGCAAAGTTTGATTTCAGATAAAAAGTTTCAGCATACTAGGAGTAAAAGGTGGATTTCTTAAGTAGACAAAGGGCATCTACAATAACATCATAAATCAGGGGAGGAATGTTTTCTGCCTAAGATTGGGAACAAGGCTACGATATCTACACTCACCACTCCTATTCAACACCTACTGGAAGTGTTAGCCAGTGTTAAGAAGACATTTAAAATTCATCAGGTTTGGTTTTTTTTGGTGGAAAATGATGCCCTTATTCTAAAATGCATATGGAATTTCAAAGGTCCTAAAATAACCAAAATAGCTGAAAAAGAATAAAGTTGGAAGATTAATACTACCTGATTTTAAGATTAATTACAAAATTACAGTAATCAAGACTGTGTAGTATTGGCATAAAGACAAACAGATCAATGGAACAAAATAAAAAGTCCTGAAATAGACATATATATTGGAAGAAGTGAATTTTATCAAATGTGCAAAAGCAATTTAAAAGAGAAAGGATAGTGCTTTTTAAAAATGGTGGTGAGTTAGACATTAATGTAGGTAGACTTAAATGGTAGCATAAGATGCTCCAGGGTGCTGTTCCCCAACAGAATCTTTGATCAATTAGCAAAAACTGGCATAGCCATCTACTGCAAAACTGGAAAACAATTAAAGGGTTACAGTAACTGAGTGAGTGCCTGATCAAGAAAATACAGCTCTAAAAATGTCAGGAGAAGCTTATAATGCCAGTGCTCCATCTACTCCTTAGCAAACTGCGGAGCCAGCCTGTAAACTGATGTGGATCCCTGGCACTTTTACAGAAGGAGCACAGTAGCCCCTGTGAGCATAACTGTAATGACTGTATATTAGTGTCAACCTATTGAATGGCATACCGAAAGTCTAAACCAAAAAGTTCTTCTATGGCTCACCCTCCTAGAACTTGCCCTGAATACAGAAGCAGAAAGCAATGTGAGAATTAATGAAGTAAAAGTGACCTGGGGCAAAGGATTACCTGCTTTAAGTCATGGAATAGAGCACCAAGGAGGGGCAGAGATTCTATTTCACAGGGAATAGAAGGCGCATTCGAATTCCTATAAATGAGAAAACACAAACCCAAGACAAGACACAGGCTCAGAAAAGGAGGAGAGGATCCTGCATTTCACACTCACCCTAAGTTCATCTTCTTGATTGATAGGAGAGCTAAATTTTGAAGGAGGGCACCAGCCAAAGCAAAGCCGATGAGAGGACATTTTTACATCTGATTGTTTTTGTTAGCTTCTTTCCATCAGGGAAATCTCTGTTGTTATCACTAACTGGGTACAAAATTAAAGAACAGACAGATGAGGGAGCAAATCCCAGAGTTAACACTTTAAAATATCAAAATGTAGAGTGTGAGGAAGAAAAGATTACAAGAAAAACAAAGAAACAAGAAATGATGGACCATCCAAAGTAAGAAGATAAAACTCCAGAAACCATTAACACAGAAGACCAGAGTTTGGACATATTGGACAAAGACTTAAAAAAAATTCTCAATATGCTCAAGGAGTTAAGGAAAAACATGGAGAAAGAACTAAAAGATATCCTGAAAGCAAGTAATGAACTATATCAGACTTTCAATAAGGAGATAAATACTTTGCAAAGGAAGCAAACAGAAATGATAGAGTTGAAGGCCACAATAACTGAACTGAAAAATTCCATAGATGGTTACAATAGCAGATTGGAGCTGGCAGAAGAAAGAACTAGCAGTCTTGAAGATAAGATAATTGAAATGATTCAGGCTGAGAAGCAGAAAAGAAAAAGAATTTTAAAAAAGTGAACAGTACATGTCATTGTACATTTTAATATTTCAAAGTATTAACTCTGGGATTTAGACCCCCAGCTGTCTGTACAGGTTTGTATCTGGCTAGTGATATTACAGAGATTTTCTTAAGTTCCAGGAGCTAACAAAAATATTTTTTGAATTTTAAAAAAATTCCTAACAAAAACATCCTATCACAATCTTTGAAATTGATTTTGCTTTGGCTGGTGGTTTCCTTCAGAACTTAGCCTTCCTGTCAAGAAGATTAGCCCAAGTTCAATGTGAAGTATAGGTCCTCTCTGTCTTATTTTAGCTTGTATAGGGCCACGGGTCTGCTTCTTTTTCCTAGACTTGGACTTGCTTTTCCTGGGAATTCCTGAGTTTACAGTTTACAGGAATTCCAATGTCCCCTCTATTTCCTTTGAAATAACTTTTACCCCCTCCTGCGTGCTCTGTTATATGCCTTAATGCAGGTAGTCCTTTTCTCCAGACCCTTCAATTTAATTGCTTCTTATACTTCTTTAGCTGTCTGAAAAATGCTTTTCTGTCTTCAGGACAAATACTGGAAGCGGCAGCCAAACACAAATTTACTGGTGCAGTCTTTAGGCTTCCACTGGATATAATGGCATTGAAATGCAATTACCCCAGTATGTGCATATGAGTTACTTTGCTCCCTCTGGAACAGGGACAGGGACCCACAATGAGACTGTAGTTTGGCTCCACACCTCACTGGCGGCGAAGCGATAGGGTGGGACTAGCAAAAGGACTACATGCTTCACCTATCAATTTTCAGGCTGCTTTTTCTTGATTAGGCACTTGCCCAGTTACTAAAATCCTTTAATTCTTTTGATGATGGTATATCGGGATGGCAGCCAAACTCTAGGCTCCATCCTCATCAAGCACTGGGGTGGTGGACAGACTCTCTGCAAACCCCCAGGCATTTGAGAAACTGGGATGGTAACACTTGTCCTGAACAACAGGGTGGAAGGCCCGCCCTCTCCAAGTACTGGGGCATACCCACTCTTCCCACATACATGGGTTGGTCTGCTCTCTTGTACCAAGAAGGTAACGTTGGTGCAGACTTCAGCTTCCATGACCCTGCCCTTGAAGTGATTTTCCCTTCAATCTGTCCCTTTTCCATCACTTTTAGTACAGGCTGGCAGTGAATCCATGTATACAGACTTCGCAAAAATTCTTGTCGGTTTTGTATGTTTTACACAATGATACAAACCACTGAACAAAGGAACTTTACAAAGATCATTTCAGGTTAACTGCATTTCCAATCCTGACTTGCCCTGAAATGGCTGAATGGATCCATGTTCATTTAAAACCTCACATGGAGCACTATTCTCTGGGGACTTCCTTTCTAGAAGTTTAGAATATTCCAAACCATCAGTTTCTGGTTTCTTTGTCCCTAGGAGTTTAGTTCTCAGCGTATCCCTCTCCTCTCATATTTTAGTATAAGCTGCAAGGAAAAACCAGGCTGCACTTTCCATACTTAGTTTGGAAATTTCAGCTAAATATCCAAACTCATTGCTTTCAAATTCTTCCTTCCATCTGATATCAGAACTCAATTTTGCCAATATCTCTGCCACTTTAAAGGAAAGATCACCTTTCTTTCAGTTTCCAATAATGCATTCATCATTTCTGTCTAAGGCCTCCTCAGAAGTACCTTTAATGTCCATATTTCTACAGTCTCTTCAAAGCAATCTAGGCCTTTTCTATCAAGAGCTCACAGTATTTCTACCCATTACCCAATTCCAAAGCCATTTTTACATTTGTGGTATTTGCAATAGCAGCAACCCATTCTCCTGGTACAAAAATCTGTTTTAGTTTCCTAGGCTTTGTAAAGCAAATACCATGAAATGGGTCTGCTTGAACAGTGGGGATTTATTAGCTTACAGTTTTGAGGCCAAGAAAATGTCCAAATCAAGGCATTATCAAGGCAATACTTTCTTGCTGAGGACTGGCTGCTGGCAATCCTTGGCTACTCTGCCACATGGCAAGTCACTCAGGGCTATCTGCTGGTCTCTCCCTTCTCTTCCAGGTTTCATTGCTTTCAGCTTCTTGCTTCCCTGGCTCTCTTCTCTCTCTGCATTCATTCCATTAATAAAAAAGGACTCCAGCAATAGGATTAAGACCCATCCCGAATGAGGTGGGTCACACCTACCTGAAGTAGGCTCATCAAAAGGTTCTCCTTACAATGGGTTTACACCCAGAGGAATGGATTAAATCCAAGAACATGTGTTTCTGGGGGTACACAGCTTCAAACCACCACACCATCCCTCCCATTTGTTGTCCTTATCCTGTTTTACTCACTTACTTTCAATTTGCTATAACTGATTGATGTCTTGTGTGCCAAGCAAAGGAATATTTGGGTAGTCTTCTTCCATTAGGGAGAAACCATCTAAATCTTTAACCCACCATACTGTACACTCTCTTATTTGGTCCCAACTAAATTTCCAAAACTATCTCTTACTGTTTCATCAGACCATATAGGCAAGAAATGCTACACTTCTTATACACCGTTGTCCACATTCCCAAACAAACTGTATCTGCTGGGTTTGCTTACTTCACACGTTAAGCAAGATCCATGTTTAAACCATTAGCAAAGTTAGAAGGAAAGAAAAAGATAAGCTTTAAATCCACAGTTAGGGCTTTTCATTTCTTTCAAATGGTAATTGGAAGTCATTTTATGTCTTTCCAAGAAGAAAGAGTGGTAGAAAAAAAGAACCTTTAAAAAACGATTTCTTTATGTTCAGTTCTATATATGAGGTTTAGAAAGGAAGCTCTGATAGAAAATAAGAGGTCATAAAAGTTGTCATCTACTATTTCATCAGTACGGGCTGCTATAGGTGCAGTCTTCCTCCTGGGGTCTGGTAATTCCCAAAGTATTGCTCTCATCTTTAATCATAAATCCTCCTATGTCAAGGTATTGCTAAACCAAATCTGTAAATTCCTAGCTATGTTGGGTTATCTGAGTTTTAGGTGGTGTTCTGAATCTTTTTTTTTTCCCCTACAAAGTTATACCCATCATCTTCATGCCTTCTTTTTTTTAAAAAAAAATTCTTTTTATTCACTTGCTTCTAAAGATGAAGAATAAATAATAAAAATTTTGAGAGTTTAAGTGGGCTCATAACATTAGTTTCACTCATTTTGCAATTTTGATATGAGATTATTAAAATGTGATATGAGACTATTATTGCTTCTAGACTTTGTAAATTTGCCTTAAATTTATTCTCGAATATTTTAATATTTGTAATACTTTCATATTGTATACTCACAAATAAAACTTCTCATCCCAAACTGGATTTAAGTTTCCAAAGATTGTTTTAGTCCTTCTTTTGTTCTTTCCAACCTGAACTGTAACATAAGGGTCACTGGAGCCTGTTTTGTCTTTTGCCTGCAAGCCTTGTGCCGAAACCACTGAAACAAACCAAAAATGCTTTAGTATAAAGATTTCCTCAGAAACAAAAAACAGTAATAGAATAAGTACTATTTTCTTTTATGAAAAGACTTTCTATTTTGTCCCCCGGATTTGCAGATGCATCCCTTTGTTTTCATACTAATGACCAACAGTACTTTTAAAAATGTTTGCTAATAAAAGAATGAATACAGTGAACATTAAAATGTTCCTTTGACTAATATCTGCTTTTAGGTCTAATGAAATTTGCTATATGCATGCTTATTGCATACACATGTTAGCTATATACTTATATACATATTAAGGAAATGAGGATGCACGTATAGTCTTCAAAATTTATCCAACATAATTTGAAGGTCTATAACCTTTTTATCTTTTAATTTTTACTCTGGTAACATATATGACTGAAAGTTTCCCCATTTTAACCACCTTCACATATATAATTCAGTGCTGTTAATTATACTCACAATGTTGCACTACCATCACCACCATCCATTTCCAAAATGTTACAGTCAACTCAAATGGAAATTCTGCATAATTTAAGCTCCCTACTCCCAACCCAGTGAAGATCTGCAATTTTAAATGGCTTTATTTATTTATGAGTTTGCTGTCATTATTGATCAACTCAACCCAGAAAAATAAGTATCTTTGTTACCTTGCAAATACAATATGAGTAAGTCAAGAGGCTTGGTGAATGTTAACATGATATGTAGGCACTTGCTGTTAACATTACATGCAATTTCAGCAGTTCAAATTACTAGACATCACTAAACTCAAATTGCCTTGACTCTGGGATCAAATGGCTGAAGAATATTGAACCAGGAATAAGTAAAGTGACATTTGTTTTCTTATCTTAAAAATTGACTGAAGAGATTATCAGCTATTCTTGAAATCTGTAAGTGACAGGCTGCAACAAAGCCAATCTCTTGTGAACTTCAGGATATTGATGAGTATATTGAAAAAACATGCCCTTCTCCCTCTGGAAGAGCTATGATTTGAACAAGACACAAATTGAAAATTACTTCAATTATCTAGTATATATTTTAGAATTTTGAAATACTAACAAGACTTCTGGTAATATGATTAGACAAAAAAATTCTTTTTATTTTATTGATGATCAGTGATTTCTAAGACACATAAATATCTTAATGTGGCATTAAAATTTTAGAGGAGAATGTTTTTCTTTTTACCTGTTATGGTTATTTTTGCTGACCACTTAGATGTCCCATCCAGTACACTCTGTTTGGCCGCCTTTGTGTATTGCACAAAATCTTCTTTAGAAATCTGAAACATTTCCTGAATTACTTCAAATACCTCTGGCCTATTTCTCTCCCTGATCTTCATCCTTTCTTTCATGGCTGTAATAAAGGTCTGAGTCTTGTCTTCAGCCCCATGCTTAGAACTCTTTTCTGCTGCTCCTATAATAGAAAAATCAATGATGATGCGAATGTATAGGCAGTTACTTTTTGATAGTCCAAGGGGAGGAGAAAAATAAAGAGGAATATAAGAATGGATGGATGATTTCATCTTGAGGAGTCAGGGTAGCTTTTTTGGAAAAAATCAGGAGAATAAGTCACTAGGCTCAATCGAGAACAATTAGCCCTCTCATGTTACTGGGTAATTGACCTCCATGAATTCCAGTTTCTTCACCTGTAATATTGGACTAAATCAGGAGGTGTGCACATATTTGGCTTGAATTTTCAAAATGAAATTTCAAAACAACCAAAAGAATTGGCACCATAAATGTGTTATGTATCACATGCATTTACTCAATGGATAACCAAAACAAAATTCAGAAAAAAAATCGGGTATAAACGACAAATGCAACTCAGAAAGCAATATTTCATACATTTTTGTTCATCTAAAGTGCCTATTTTTGCTGATGGACTTTATAACAATTAAATGTTTTGATTTTTTTCCTGTAAAATAAATACCACTTTTAATTTGTTATATATATTGAATACAGGATACGATAATACTTTGAATAAAAGTGATTCTGTTCACAAAATTTTGGAACTACTGGGCTGCATGATCTCTTAGGTATCCAATTCTCCACAGACTTGAACTCTCATTCTATGACACATCCATAGTTTTAACAGGCTGTACTCTCAATTTCCACTCAAAACACTTTGATTGCGAGGGCATTGTTTCCTGTGATTAGTCTCGACTTTCTGGGCATCTGTTTGTAACACAAATCTTTCTGACAGTGAAGGATTTCCAAAACTGAATTCATGGGTCCCTCACCTTGTCTAACTACCAGCTGAATATTCTCACTGCTCCACATGGCCTTCTGGGTTTCCCAATATTATCCAACAAGCAAATAAGATTCCAAACCTCCTAGTTTTTCAATAAGTTTGAAGTCAGAGAGAAAAAGACCAAGTAGCAGTGTCTGAAATTGCTGCTACCACTGGTAACCAAGGCAGAGTAAAATAGAATTAAAATACTTGTGTTGAAAGTTAGTAATTGATTCCTCAGAAAAAGGAATCAAAGCTCTGTCCTTAATGACTGCTCTTGAATCCTTAAAAAAAAAAAAAAGTAGGAAAACTGTACAATTAGCTTTGAAATCCTTCCCTTATTGTCTTGATGTTGGAGTCAAGAATCTACCTTAGGGGCCTGGCTAGATAGCTCAGTGGATAAAGAGCGCGCTGGGGTACCACATGGGAGGCCCGGGTTCGGTTCCCGGGGACCTCTCCCAGCGGGCAGACGGCCTTGAGAAAGGCAAGCCCCCGTGGGTGGGGCAAAAGCCGCCATGGGCAGGGCGGAGCCCCCACGGGCATGGCAAAGTCACCCGTGAAAAGCGAGGCTGCTGCCTGCGAAGTGGAAGCCGGCAGCCTGCAAAAACATGGAGGACTGCTGCCCGCAAAAAGCGAACATAGAGAAACACAGAATGGACACACAGCAAGAGCAAGTGTTGGGGGGGATGTGAAATTAAAAAAAAAAAAAAAAAAAAGAATCTACCTTAGTATGTATAGGTAACAGACAGACCTGTAAACAGTGAAATTGCCAGTCTGGGGAGAACAGGTTAAGAGGGAATTCTATTTAAGTATTTTATTTGTTATTTCTAGAAATGATCTGCAGCTTTTATTATTTTTGCTTTGACATTTTTTTATCTGAAGGAAAGAAGAAAATGATTCAATTTAGATTTGTTTTGCTCAGAGATACAGAAACAAATTCATAATTATATTTTGTCACTGATCTACAATATTTTCCATTGCCCTATTCTTTATCAAACCCACATCTCATCTTATTTTTCTAACCAAACTATTTCTTAAAGAGTTTCAATTTGTCATGAATTTCTACCCCTTTGGGTTTATTATTTCCCTTCAGCCTTATTCTGCTTATCTCAAAGTCATCAGCGATAGCTTTAAATTTGCATTTATATGAGTCTTCCTTTAAAATGTGTGTTAGAGAGTTTAGTAACCTCACTAGAATACAGTAATACGCCAATCAGGAATCATCAATAAATGAGATCAAAAGAGATAATGCACAGTGAAAGCACTTTGTAAGGTATAATACATTATCCAAATGGAATGCTTTGCTATTATTTTTAAAAACACTGAATTGAGAAGATGATTATGCAGAAAAAAACTGCAAGAGAACTAAACCTTAGAAAGAGGCAAATTCATCCCACGTTTCCCTTATATATCATTTAATGGTATAGTCAATTAACCATAATCCTAATTTTTCTTTAATTTTGATTACTACCTGAATTTCAATGAAACATTAATTCACAATATTACCACCTTTTACACATTAACTATTTACAATTTTAGTGTTTCTTCCAAATAATTTTCTCTACACACATAACACCTGCAATAGTCTCCCTTGTTTTCAATCCCTTATCTTTGCTATTTTTCTCAACAGCTGTTCCAATCATTTCTATTCTCTTCCAGTCATATACCTCACTCCATTATGCTCTTTCTCAGCATATGATTTTATCTCTGACTTAATGGAAAATAGAGGCCTTCTAAACTCACTGACCACATTTTCTCCTTTCCCATCCCTGGGGGAAAAAATATCTGATTTATAGTGTTAGCAAATTTTTGTGATGTAAATACTCCAACCATGGCTGATTTCAAGCAACTGCCTTGCAAAATTCTTGAATATTTAACAATTACCACCAGTGACACAGCTATCATTATATGTGGCTGTCTTTCATGCTAGTTGGTAAGGCTAGCCTGTATTCAATGAGTATTTCAAGTATTCCACAGTGCTTGGAAATATCATTCACCAAATAAATAGAGAATAGAAGAGGACCTTCTCGTTTGGCTCTGGACTTAATTTTATATGTTATGAACTTCTTACACACTCTGACCCTAAGGCTACAATACTGGAAGAAACAAGAATAAATTCAATGTAAAATGATATGCTGTGGAACACATCTTATGAAGAGACAAATATATCTAGCTTTTGCTTCTGAATTAGAATTCTTAGAGAACTATGTGCCCATCACTAGAAAGCAGAATTGGATTGTCTTATCTTATATACCATATGAATTTAATAGATAGCATAAAATAAAAGCAAAAGTCCAAATGTAAATGGAAGAACTATATATATATGTATATATGTGTGTATGTACATATATATAGCTTTTAAATAAGGCAAAAGAGCATAGTCACTAATGATATTTTGGGTATAGAGGGAGACAGTATTAGATATGAATCCTGATCTGCTACTTACTAAGTATGAGAACTTGGGCTAGCTACTTTATCTAGAAGCCTTTATTTATCTAAGTTCCTTCATTTCTACTTATGGCTCATCTAAAAAAATGCAGGGGCTGGATAATGGCAGTGCCTCCCTTAGGGTCCTTGTGAAGATTAAATGAGCTACTGCATATAGCTTTAATCCTAATAACTGAAAAAGTGAAGGGATTTCAGAATGTCAGAAAGGAAAAGACACAGGCATTTATTAAATAATTCAACATTAGCAAGAAACTTCATAATTACTTGGCCTGTGAGGCATCTCCTTGAAACCTGCCCTGTGGAAAGCATCGAGCTGAGTGTCTGCTGCATGCTCTGTAACTATTTCAAGGATGGGAACCAACGAAGTGCTTTAAGATAAAAGAAAATTGAGGGTAAAGAAACTAGAGAAAATCATGTGTTTTGTGGACACACCTGAGGCTGGTGGACTGAGAGGAGGTAGGTAGTTAACATCCTTAGAAAGCAGGCAGAGGGGGTCTGACGGTTTATTCCTTTCTCTCTCTAGGAGTCTCTAGCATTAGAAACACATCTTGATGGTTTTTCTTTTCTTTCCCAGTAAAATCACGTAGGTGGTGCCTTTCTGTTTTCCTTTCCCATAAAATCATGTAGGTGGGCATGTAGTTGGCGTTTTCTACCCTTTCCCCTTAGTTGCTTCACATCCAAGATAATTTCAACCCTTTATTTTTTTTTAACATGCCCTCAGTCTTTTCAAGGTGCAGACCCACACAACTCCCCCAGAACTCAAGTCAGCCACCTCCTTGTGCTTATCAAATCAAAGCCACACACCCCGCAAGATTTTTTTGTGAGTAACAAAGGACTGACGTTTAACAGAAGGGTAACTGGAGGAGCACAGATCTAACATAGCTTCATCTGTTGCTCCCATCGGGGGCTACATCACCGGCAGTGGAAAAGAGTGGGCCAGTGGCCATCTTTCAAGGAACTGCTGCCTTCTATAAAGTGACTTCACTGTCAATGAGCCTGGCACTAAAAACAAACGGAATCAAACCTTTTCTTCACCTCTATCTATACCATTCCTGCCATGTCAATTATCCCATTGTTGGTAAATACAAACATTTAGAACACGTTTAAAACAATTTACACAGTTTTTAAAAATCAGGAATTAACTCTCATTATTGTATGTCAAAGCCAATATGTCTCATGAGTATATGATTTTCTAGAGATTTCCCAGTCATTATAGAGTAAAAAATTATTTATATGGATTAGGGTAACAAATTTCAAAATATGTTAACTACCAAGAAGGAAAAGAAGAGCAAAATGAGAAAGAGATGGAAGAATATTTTTGTTCTTAACACGTTTAGCCATAATGTTAGATTTTTTCATATCTTCTTCAAAAAACAAAATAAAATCAAACCAAAACATAAATATCTATTTGTAAACACAAGAAAGATAAGACAGCCTCTGACAGCCAGGAACTGGCTGCCACTTACAGTTTGTTCCCAGTGTTGTCAGAAGCTGGTCTGTGCTCATAGCTAAGCTATGTAATTATCCTGGTGGACATAAGCGATCTTACAGAACACTAACCTCAGACAAGGCCACTCTATGGCCATTTTTAAATGAGACAAAACAAGGCCACACCATAATTTTGTCTCTAAGCAGAGACAGAAACAAAGTCACTATGCAAACCATGAAATACCAAACATCCCGTCTCCTGACTATATGAGTGACTGCTGCTGCTTTACCAATTACCGCTGTAACCTCATTCAGTCTGCCCTCTTTCTAGATAAAATTTATTAAGATACTCAATCATAGAATTGTCCTCACTTCCAGACACCTGAGCCAGAGCAAACCTCTGCTTTCTAACAGCCTCATACTGAGACACCCTATAGTTCACCCTGGTGTGCATTCTTCCTTACAGCAATGAATAATAAACTCAACTTTTAAAAATAAAGGCATGTTCCAGGTGATTTTTGGCTTGAAAGCATTGACAAGTATTATTAATTCTTTTCACATATGAGGAAAATGATGCCCAGAGAGGTTTTTTAAAATTTCCTGTGGTGTCAGGATTGGAAACTAGATTTTTTCTCAGTAACTCAGGAAACTATGAAAAAAAAAAAGATATACATTACTTATGTTACATAGAATGATTAACTGCCTCTATGGCATTATTTAAGGAATAACCACCCTCTTTGTCCCCCTTCAGCAATTTACCACCACATCTGAAAATGTTCCATTTTTATTTCATTGCATTGTCTTAGGTAATTTATTAATTGTTGATTCCGCTTTTGCCAAAATTAACTTATTAGCTAATTTCTCTCTCAGTGTAATTGAAAACTCAATGCAATAAGAATAACTGGATAGGGCGATGGTGGTATTGAGGGTTTACAGCAAGCTGGGTGGGCTGGCTATAGAAGGCAGGACTTTGGTGTTATCATGAAGGAGAGCTCTGGAACGACAAGGTCTGAGTAGAATAGAATGTCTAAAAGACAGGAGCACCACGTGGGAAAGCGGGAAAGCATGAAAAGGTAAATTAATCTACTTCCCTCTTTTTCTCTAGACCTGGATTCTAGCCTTGTCTCTGCTACCAATTTGATTCTTTTTGAGAAGACATTAAGTCTCCTAAACTCAAAAGCAAATGATTGAATTCCCACAGACTCCCCTAATAGTCTATGCTTCCATAGAAAGACAATCTTCAAACCATTAAAAGCTATTTCTAATTATAGTTCTCATGTGCTCACTCATTGCTAACCCAACATTTATTAAACAGCTTTTCTAGTTAAATTTGTGCAAAACCCTGGCAAAATAAAGAATATGGTCTCTAGCCTACAGCAGTAGATATATAGTGTCCTACTTCTAAGCTGTTTTTGTATTCATTACATAAAAATATTTATATAATTGCTAATGAAAAGGTTAAATGTCAAAAGTTTCCATGATGTATGTTCACATTTGTTCATCCAAGTTAGTTTTAGAAAATAAAGTTGAGTCCAGGTACAGCATCGATTAGTTTCTAGCTCTGAAAACCCCACATAAGCTCCCACCCATGGCTCAATAAATACAAATAAGTAACTGTCTTAAAATATCACGTTTGCAAATGTTGTAACAGAACTACAAAGAACAGGGAATCAATATCTAATTTAGAGATAGGAGTCCATGAGCCAGATTTTATTAATGTTATGAATTTGCAAAGGCTTATATTTTATTGGGACACATAAGTTTACCAGAAAATCAGTGGGAAAGCCATGGCACCAAAGAACACATCTCACAAGATGCTGCTTTCCTGAACTTTTGGTAAAATACTTTCTGACCTTATGCAGGAACTTGAAATTCCCAGGAAGGAATTAAGGTTAGGCAGAATGTTTATTCAATGAGGCTTTGGGATTTAATTTTTAGAGATGTATAAGGTAGTAAAGGAGAGCTGGATTAGGTACCAAGATGATTTGTATAATTTTTTCAATTTATGTAGTTGTATCTTTTCTACTTTGAAAACAAAGTCAAGAAAAATATTTCTTCTACGTATGTCTCATTCTGCACACAAACCTCATCCCAGCCAATAGCGCTCTTGTTTTTTCTTGGTTTAAAACTACCATTGTACCTGCTTTGGAACGTTCCTTATTAGTTACATTAAGATAATTAAGGGATACAATTGCTCCTATTTTAGCTATAAATCAATTCTTCCTCCATAAAATCCCTTTTAAAAAAAGAAAAATGCCTTTGTAAGTGACGGGACACAAATGAGTTAATTAAAGAAAAAGCAGGTGGACTCTGGCTACTGTCACTGTCTTGGAACTAAGATGGGAAGGATAAATCAGTTCTCTTTTTTTCAAAATATTTTAGTTCCTAGGGCTGCCATAACAAATTGGGTGTCTTAAAACGCGAGATATTTTTCATCTTATAGTTCTGGAGGCTGGAAGTCCAAAATCAGGGTACTGGGGATGAGGACTTCAGCCTATCTTTTGTGGGCATACAGTTCAACTCATAACACAAAGATTGTCCTCTCAGTTTCCCTAGGATTTCCTCTGTTCCTCCCCATCACCCCGTCACTGTCTACCTTGGGCCAGTAAGGCAGTAAAACATAGGAACCACCACCAGGTAAAATCAGCTAGACAGGAGCTAAGATGAGGCTGTGTGGGGAACTTATTTGAAATTTCCATGCATCTCTAAACTTGCAAGAAAGCACTGGATCAGAGAGTGGGACTATGGATTCATCTGGTCTAATTCCATTTGACTGCAAGTACAAGTAACAACCCCAGGACCTGATGGAATGAAACACCTAACTCAAATCAATTTGAAATAATTTTTCTCTTCTGAATGGGCCATTGGTCAAACCACATGTAAAGTAATTTTTCTTTTCTTTTATTCTGTCTGTTTGTGTTTATGTATGCATGTGTGTGGGTGTTGACAAACAAGTAACTTCAGAAAAATATCAGCAAAATAATGAGTGTTCTAGAAACCTGAATAAAGCCTAGATAGTTATCTTCAAGTATTTGAAAACCTGTCATATACAAAAGAATTAGATTTTTTAAAAATTCTATCCAGTGGTAAGATATTACTGAAAGGGTGGAAGTAGCTAGGAGACAGATCAGACTTTGGTTCAAATTTTAATTTATAAGCTAGAATTTTCTCATGATGAAGTAAGCTTTCTACCTAGGTTTTACATTTTCCCTGGAGGTTTTCTAGCAGAGACTGAATGTTCATTTTGAAAAAGTGTAGAACCTTCTTACATTTACAGGAAGCTGAATTACCTAAGCTTAGCAACTCTGATTTCTCCTATTGTTTTTTTTACTTTTTCCTTTTCTTCAATGTTGGCATATACAGAGGCATTCTCATAAAAGTTGTTTTCATCGCAAATGTCTTGCTTAAAGCAATGAATAAGAGAATTTCTCAAGGAAATATTGCTAATTCTGAAAAGATAATCTCAAAATTTAATGATAGTTATTGCAGAAAGTGGTGATTTTATATTTGCAAAAACTCTTTCTATTCAAAGTGAAAGTAGCATGAGTTTTAGGGAAAAAGTGAGGAGAGGTAATTAAAGAAAATACTCTTCTTGGGGCATATAAATCCACCCTCATTATTCAGCACTGTTTTTGATTCTCTCAAAATATATGCATTTCAATGATTAACCTCAAAGAAAATTGTGGATTGCCTAATGTACTTAATGTAAAATAATACATCCAAAATTAAGCAATGGGAATAAATTAGGAAAATGTTTCTAAAGATTAATGACTGGATGGCATCCCTTACCAAAAAGACTTAAAGAGGAATGAGCTCATTTCTCAGGTATGGCTGTATCATTTTTCTCCAAGTGATTGAAACCATATGTTACAAGATGGCACTATATTTCCTATTTATTTTCTCAAACTGCACTGCCCTAATATGCTTATTTCTTAAAATGCCTGTTTACAATTCATTTTTAAAAACAAGTAGATTGGCATTTAATTGGATTATGAGATTTTGCACATAAATTGGATGAGTAATAAATCAATTCCCCTTCCTTTTAAGCAGTTATTCCTAAATACTTTCTATTTTTTAAAGAAAGGGTAGTACTTCTTTTGCTAAAAGATGTGTTCATTACCATTAACACAGCCACAATCTGATCTGATTGTTTAGGGATAACACTAATCAGGTAGAGAAAATTCTAGAATGCATGTGATCATGGCTACAATAGGCCATCTGTGAAGCATTTTTAATTTAATCTTTATTTTGACATTTTTCTCAGTCCCCCCTCAATTTCAGCCAATCCATGCACCTTATATTGAACATATCATATAAACAGTAAATGGAGAAGACAATATTTAGATGTGAAAAACATTAATTGCCAATGAATATTCACATTTAAATGGATTTCTTTGACATTGGTGTTTTAGTGCTTTAAGGCCAACAGACATGACCAAATAAATACAGCAGTGTAAGACAATAATATGTACTTTAGAGTATGATGTTTGGGTACTTCTGGACCTAATCTAAGGTATCAGTAAAAAGGATTTCTTCAGAAATGGAAAATTTAAGGCAACTTGTCATTAATGTTAAAGTGGCATATGCCCATTCAGGAGTGTGAAAGAGCTGGAAGTTAGGGAGAATATTGATATTCATCTTTTATAGGCCAGATTTCTAACAGACACTATTTCGTTTAGTCCTACCAATAGCATTATGAGGTAATTTTATTATCCCTGTTCATCCACTGGAGGAAAATGAAGTCCTAAGAAGTTAAATAATTTGCTCAATGCCATATATATTGTAAATAAATTTGATTTTGACATTTAAACCCAAGACTTCCCAATTCCAAGGCTTGTGCAGGTAATTACCATAGAAGAATGTCAGGCAGGCATCAAATAGACTTGGAATAGTATTCCAGTCACTGCAATTACAGGCCTTGGCCTCTAATTGGGGTACAAGACTACCCTTTACCATATAGGGCTACATGAAATAAAAGTGAGAAAATTCATTGAGAATCACTTAGAAGGGAATAGTATAAAACTTGAGAGAGGGCAATTGCTCTCCTGGTGCTTACTCTGAGGATATTTATGCTTCAGCCCTGTAGGATGCATAATTATATCAACTATATGACCTGATGGCCAGTAGCCATATCTTTGTGTATGTGGTAGAGGGTGGGTAGGTTGGATTTTTTGAAAACCAGTAAGACCTGAAGAGATTTAACCTGAGTATACATGGAATAAGGCTTATCCAATTCTTCAGCCTAACCAAGTACTCACTCTGCAAACAGTCAGCGTTTAGAAGATCCTGACACTTTTCATGGCACTTCACTCCACACTCCAAACACTTCATGCCTTGCCGGGCAATGCCCCACAGGAGCCCTTCACACTCGTAACAGTAGGTGGGCGTGGTAGCTGTCCAGACCTCAAAATTGTGTGGAGTGGTAGAGGACATGGGGTAGATCAATGCCTGCAAGGTCTTCTTGAAGACATGCATTTTCTGTGAAGATGAGAAAAGTCACCAATGCAAGCCAAGTCAATGGTTTTGGAGAATTTCAACATAAAACAAACCATGTTATCATTTAGCCTTGAAAATGCTATTTTCAGAGAACCCCTTGATTCATGATTTAAGTGATGACAGCAAACACAGTAACTCTGCTCACTCATTCTTCTTTCAGTGCTCCAATGCATAATTCATTTATTTAAAAATGAAGAAATCTTTACTTTCCCAGATTTGAGTGGGTTTCACTATTGTACATGCTTCTTTCAGAGTACCATCTACTTATAATTTCTTGTTAATGTTTATTTCCCCTGCTATAGCACTAAACTCCATAAAGACAGGAACATCTTACTCACTGCTATATATATATTCAGAGCCTAACCTAGTCCCTAGCATGAGATAGGTGCTCAGGAAATGGTAGTTCTAAAAAAATGAATTTATACTATTATCCTTGTTCTAAGTTGATTATTGGTAAAATTGTGACGTAGATGGAAAGTATTTTCAAGTTGACCCTAACGTTTCGAAAATCCCCACCTCTCCGTGGTATCCCACCCAGGCCTGTCTTCCTTTCCTTGAGACTGCACTTGTCCTTAACCCCAAATTCTGCTTCTTCTATAATTCATTCTGCAGGGAACTGCTTTCAGCATCTATCACTTAGGAAAGATCTCATTAGCCACTTCTTATGAAAGTATTGGCAGAAGATAAAGGCAATATATGACACTTACCCATGGTGATTTATATTTTAAAGGAAGATAATTTTTAAAAGCACATAAAAGGATATTCTAATGAGAAACCATAGATGTGATGGTAAAATCCATTGAATGAGTAGTCAGGGGCCCAGGGTTTCCCAGCATGGACAAGATCACATGGTTTTTAAGATGAGCTTCTTTAGCCGGGAACTGGCTTCCATCTTCCTTTCCTTAGTGCCTAAACAGTGCTTATCATTGACCCTAGCACACAGTAGGAGTGTAATATACTTTTGTGAAATGAATGAATGCTTTGTCACTTATGAGTATTGTAATCTAGGAATAGGTTTAAATTAAAGGCTCTACCCCTTATTTTCCTCCCCTGTCCTGCCTATCTCATGGAATTATTTTGAAGATCAGATTCTGTAATGGTAACCAATGTATTCTGTAAACTGAAAAATGCTAAATAAATAACAAGCCATGGTATTGATGGTGAATTTTCAAGAACCAACTATAGGCCAATAGAAAGAAAGACTTGTATTGGATGAGTCCTTCTCCATGCTTCTCATAGCCCACTATTGAAGATGACTTCCTGAGAGAACGATGTGCACTCCCTGGTTAAATTTACAGATATTTTCACACAATTGCTTGATGCATAATGAATGAAAATTTACTTGAATCCTGTAGGAGCCTAGCTGATAAGTAATGCCAGAATGGAAGTGTTTATATTTTACATGAATCATCCTTAAATCTCATTTCAGGATAACTTCCCACAGTGTTGCAATCATCAACTTTCCATTATTTTTTCAATTCCACAATATGGTAGCAATATGTTTCCCTTTATTAGTACATTGCTCTCACCATGTGTTTACTCAGAATATTTTCAGCAATCATACTGGGAGATTACCAATTTTTTTTTCCCTAACTGAACAGCCAGATCCAGCTTTGCTACTTCATAAAAGTCTGGTCAATCCTAATCTCTTTATACTCCAAATGAGTCTATAGAACAGCAGCATGGCCAACTAGGGGAATTACTCAAGTGGGAAACCCAGCATTGAGGGTTTTGGAGACAGAACAATGGGATCCATCACTTTTCAATAACTGTATCCTGGATCAAGAATATCTCTTGGCTTCATTTCACAATGATGTTTTGTTTTCAAAGACACACTGAGAGTTCTCTGAGAACTAGGAGCATGTATTAATCATCTTTGTCTCCCGTTTTCTGCCAGGCAGAGGGAATATCTTCAATGTCATTAAAGTGAATTGAATGATTTTGACACAATGGATTTCCCATCAGCCTTCCACAGAATCTCCTGATTTAGCTGGACTGTGGGGCTCTGTGTGTGGGTGTGAGTGAGTACATGTGTACGTATGTTTAATACAGCATTTGTAATTTAGTTGAAAAAATAAGGAATGAATTGAGGTACATCTGCAATTGCATCAGGCAATTTGTTGTTTGATTTAGTGGGGGAAATAGAAATTCTCCAAATTCAGTGGAACACTAAGTGGAAATAGGACAGAAATTATTTACTGAACACAAGAAAAGTAAGAAATACACATGAACTTAGAAAACACAGTTGGACAAGGGGTTGTCTTTGAACATGGACTTATCTCCATCTTTCAAAATTAAATAAATGATTAATATGTTTTATTATTATAATCTTTTATGCCCATTTTCTTTTTATTAAATTCTGGTGATTTATAGCCTGTCGTGTAAGTTCTTAGGACACAGGAGAAGTAATATAAGTAACGCTTGTTAAAAAGAAACATGCTGGAGGAAAACAAATACAAGAGAATTTTAAATAGACAGCTGCGAAGTTTTCACTGAAATGTTTTATTTACTTTTGTTTTGTAAAAGCACCACATGATCCATTTCATGCAGAGTGAAGTTAATTTCAAAAAATAAGAAACATGGAAAATTTACTAAACAGCACACTGAAAATCAATTCAATGGGACATTAAAGCAAATCTAAACATTTAAAAGCTACTGAAGCTGGAGAAAAATATTAGATAATTCTCTAAAGGGTATGTTTCAGTTTCAGGGAAATGATAATATGATGAATGTTTTTCATTCTTGAATTTTTAGATTTGGGCATGTGTTTATCACAGCTAAGTATTTCTCTAAAATAAATGGCATGTGAAAACAGTCCTTATTCCAGCAAAATAAAAGACAGAGTGATAGCTTAGAAACTCACAAAATGAATAACTGGGGAGTGCATGTAAAAATATATTTCATAGGAAGGGATTCTTGCATATCAGGATAATGCATCTTGAAAGAAGCAAAATCAAACCAGATTAAACAAGCTTTTATAAAAGGGCTGAAGAGTAGGGGGTGTATAGGTGGGTTATGGATTAAGGCAGAAAGATAGGGCAAGGAACACTGAATAAAAGCAGGTCTAAGAAAACAAGAGAAAACGTGATAATTTTCCATGAATAATGGCAAATGGAAGTCTGTAGCTCAATATTAAGAGTTGGATAGAAGGAAAGAAAGGCGGCTTAAAAAAAAAAAGTAGCACTGAGAGCAGGCAGAGAGATACAGATAATAGGGCCCTATCTTAAACTGATAATGTGACTGGAAATGTTACCAAGAGAAGGTTTCTGGCATAGGTAAACAAGTCAAATTGAAACCAGAACATATGAAGGGAGTGGTCCCAAGAACAAGGTGGCCTAAATTACTGGGATTAGGACCCAAGGGTAGAGTGAGTTTGGCAGTACAGTGACTAGGTGCTACCCAATTTCAAATGTTTCTAAACTTTTCAAATCCTTTACAATAAGTATGTATTTGTTTCTAAATTGTATGTATTTTCTGATTATAAAAATTTCATGTGCATTGCAAAAATAATTTTTATAGTATACAGAAATGCACTAAAATAAAAAATAAATTTATTCATTTTAATTTTTCAAAGTTAGGCATAATCTGATGCATGTTCTTCCAGCCTTTTTTTCTATATATAGACAGGATGTAAGACTTTTGCAATTAAGAAAAAAACAATAAATATTATTTTTACATTGCTTAAATAATTTCAACAAAAAAGGCAATTTCCAATGTGTGTAGATACTTTTAAACTGTAGAAATGAGAATAAGAAATGCTTTCACTCTAATAAAACTTTGTAGCCAAGTGTGACCTATAGAGAAAAAGTGCTCACAACCTGGACAATTATTTTGCTAAAAATTCCTCCTCCAAGAAACTGGAAATTACAGTGAGTTGTATTCAAATATCACTTTTTGAATAGGACGACACTGGAAGAAAATGTATGGCCTTTTATGTTCATGAGGAAAATAAAACGAGCCCAAGAAATAAAGCCATCAGGTTTCCTACCAAGAGCAATGACAAATGTCTTTAGACCCTCAACATCCCAATCTACCACTGTTAAATTATACCAGGACCAAGGCTTCTATGCCTCCATTTTCCATACTCCTTTTCTCCTTCTGCCCTGCTATGTTAAATAGTGACTAAATAAATAAAATGGATTTTAATTCTCATTCTGTGCATTTCCTTCATGGGATTATGTATATAGTTCCTTACTTATACCCCCAAAACACTTTTTGATATTTTCAAGAAAAAAATATGCTATGTGTTTTGAATCACTTTTTATGTACTTAATACATGTAGAAAAAAAACTATTATTTCCTATCCTGTGAGAATACATTTTACCATTTCTGGATAAAAGCATCAGAAAAAATTGCAGGCCAAAAATTAGGTACCAATAGGACCTTTGAAATTTGTTATAAACATTAAGACAGAACAAAGCTATAAGGAGTTCCTAAGTATAAAAACAGATATAATTTCAGTGCTGATTGACTCAACAGAATAATCATCATATAAGTTTGACTGCAGAAACTAAAATTACTCAGGTAAAATTTTTTGTAACAGAAAGTGCAGAGACTAAAAGTTATATATCTATTCATGTAAGACTGAAGGAATTTGCTTTTACTTATATTTTTTATAGCAGTTACTAATCATCATGGCCCTACATAACATATAGGGCAAGTCCAAATAAAAAGGGCAGAACAATGGTTAGAGAATGATTCACTAATTCAAGGAGAGTACAGTGTAGGATGTGCTCCATCAAGCATTTCTAGCATGACATGGAACAGGACTTGAAAACAAATTATAATAGATTTGTCATGTGCTACAAGTGCCATTATTGTCTCCAAACTTTTGAATTTTAAATTATGAAATTATGGAGGTGTTATGATAGGACTAATTTGTTGAATATCATAAACTGAAAATAATATGAATTCTTCCACTTGGGGAAATGTTAGCCATTTAATGTAGTAAGTCTAATTCTTACTCCTTGAGGCAGAGTCTGAGTTCTTACAAATCTTCTGACTGAGGCCTTGAAAGAGTGAGAAGAATGGTTTGGGGACTATCAAAGGAAAATAGGGAAAGAGGTGACCACCCCCACCCCCCAGAGGGAGCCCATTCTGCTGTCTTCTAGTGTACCCAAACACAGCAAAGTAGGCAGTCATTGGAAAGTATGAGGTAAAAAAAAAAGCTGATAATAAAAATAAGTAACATTTACTATATTCTTACCATGTATCAAAAATAGTTGGTTTTGAGAAATTTTAGGTTTGTTATCTTATTTGATTCCCCTAACAACCTTCTAGAAATATTAGTATGTTCATTTTACATATTGGAAAACTGATCTAGCAACATGGTGGGCTAGGTTGAAACAGTCTCCCTTCCTACAAATATTTTAATACATAGAAGAGCTCAAATGAAACATATTTCCCAGGTACCTGACAAAAATAAAGGAACATAATGCTAGAATTACAAGAGCTGACTATGAGTAAGCTGTGGGGGTTTGAAGCTGTATGTGCCATAGAAAAGTATGTTCCTAAAGTTAATTCATTCCTGTATGTGTGGACCCACGGCAAGTAGGATCTTTTGATGAGTAGGTTCTTTATTTAAGTGAAAATGTGACCTACCTCATTCTGGATGGGTCTTAAACCTCTTACTGGAGTCCTTTATACAAGAATGAAATCCAGACAAAGAGGGAGAAAGTCACAGAAGCAAGAAGCTGAAAGCAACAAAACCTGGGAGAAAGGGATGCCGTCATGTGCCTTGACATGTGACAGAGGAGTCCAGGATTGCCAGCAACTGGTCCTCAGGGAGAAAGCATCACCTGATGATGCCTTGATTTGGACATTTTTCTCAGCCTCAAAACTGTAAGCTTACAAGCTAATAAATTCCCACTGTTAAAAGCCAACACATTGTATGGTATATGCTTTTTTTTTTTTTAAAGATTTATTTATTTTATTACATATCTCCCCTTCCCCCTGCTGCGGCGACGCGCCGAGAGTGGTCACTGCGCAGGCGCGGCTTTCCCCGCTTGTGGGCGGTCTCTGCGTCTGTTCACGGCCGGCTTTTCAGTTCGCGGGTGGCTGGCTGCGCTCCATCCACGGGCGACCTGCCCTGCCCGTGGCGGCTCTTGCCCTGTCCGTGGCAGCTTTTTGCCCTGCCCACGGCGGCTCCGGCCCGCCCATGGCGGCTTGCCATTCTCAAGGCGGTCTGCCGGCTAGGAGAGGTCCCCGGGAACCGGGCCCAGGGCCTTCCATGTGGTATGCCGGCGCCCTATCCACTGGGCTATCGAGCCGGCCCCTGGTATATGCTTTTGATAGCTTAGCAAACTAAAACAGAAGCTGAGGAGGGTTTGGGATCCAGGAAACCTCCAGGGGATGGGAACTTGGGTTTTATAGGACATGTTCAGACATCACATGTGGCCTTGCTTGCATTCAACCTTGGTCTCTGAGAGGGGAGAAAATGTCTATTGTGAAAAATGGAAATCTAGACTTGAGTTATATGGCTGTGGGATTCCAGCTTACACCAATTGGTGTAAGGAATTTCAATCCAAATTCTTATTTTGAAATTTATTCCTGTAAAACTCCTGGGGCCATAGACAAAAACAAATGAAAAACACATCCCTAATCTAGTATGAGGTAGACTCCAAAAGAAGATAAGTAGATAGATAGATAGATAGATAGATAGATAGATAGATAGATAGAAAGATAATTACAAACAAGGCCACAAACTACTTAATGAAGAAGCAGCCCACAACAAACAAGAAAATTAGTGCACCAAGAAATTGAAAATTTAAAAGGACAATCTCAAAGAAACTATAAAATACATACGTTGGAAAAGAATACAAGCATAAAATAATATGTCATAAACCAGAATGAAATAACTCTGTATTAGCCAAAGGGGTGTTGATGCAAAGTACCAGAAATCTGTTGACTTTCATAAAATGTATTTACTTGGGGGTAGAAGTTTACAGTTACAAGGCCCTAAAGAGTCCAACTTAAGGTACCACAAGAGGTACTTTCTAACCAAATGTCTGTTGCCACTTGTTGAAGCAAGATGGCTGACAATATTTGTGAGGGTTCAGTCTTCCTGGGGCTAGAGGATCAAAGCTGACAAGTTCTCTCCTCTTCTGTGGCTATGGAGAGCTCTCTATTCCTCTGTGTGTCTTCTCCTGTGTATCTACTTCTATGTGTCTGCTTGTTTGAGTGTCCATTTATATAGCCCACAAAGGGGAAGGGGACTCAAACTGAGTCACCCTAATGACATGGTGGAATTAAAGCCCTAATCTTAACATAATTTAATAAAAGGCATCTCAGCTGAATCTAATACAATCAAAGATATCATGCCCAGAGGAACAGACCAGTTTACAAACATAATCAACTATCTTTTTTGGAATTCATAAATAATATCAAATTGCCTCAAACTGTAAACAATAAAAAGGACAAAAATATATGAAAAGGAACTAAATTTTGGATAATTAGAAAACCTATGAGAAAATCAAGGACATGAGAGTTTCAGTAACTTGTTCAAATATCCACATCTAGTAAATTGTGAGTTGGACCAACATCTCTACAAGACTGTTTTCTTGAAGCATAAAAGCTTGACCATCAGCAAAACGTGTTAAACAAGAGATCCTTTTTAAATTTGGTATCATTGCTGCTGGTTTCCATTTCAACAATTTCTGAAAAGGAATCTGACCTTCAGCTGCAAAGGTGACAGGGAGGCATTAGACACAGCATGTGCTCTAAATATCTGATGGCAAGTCCCTGGCTCCACTGCCCCAAAGGCCACCTTCTCTGACTGGCACTTTGTAGAGAGAAGGACAGCAGGGAGGAACTAAGGAAGGTTGCTCTTGCTGTTTGTTTGTTAATATATAAGGACTCTCTTTTAATTCAAACAACCTGTGAGATAGTTATTATTACTTTCATTTTACAGAGGAGGCAAACAAGTCACAGGGAGGTGAAGACTATTGATAAAAAACAAGTTTTCAAAACTGTGATGTAGTGGTGTTGAGATCCCTATCAGGCTCATATCACTTCAACACCTGTCCAATGTCATCTTTAAAGGTTCCGCCTCCTGACCAGTGTCCAGAGTACCTGGGTGTACTTTGAGCCTGCAGCTTCATGATTGACTCCCAAACATCATATAGGTGTTCTGACCTTCTTCCTTCTATATTATCTTTCTAGCATCATGCTAACAGGGCCACTCCTTTTATTGGGACTGAATCCTGTAGTTAGAAGAAGGGCCACACATGCCCCACCCCATCTCAGACAAAACACACTGTATTGCTGATTGACACTTCCTGGAGACCTGTGATTAGACCAGTCTTCATCCCCCTAAACACGGCCACCAACCTGGATAGAACAAACAGGG
>PVKH010003023.1:0-25752 GCA_004027955.1 Chaetophractus vellerosus | reverse complement strand
TCTTGTTATAGGTCTGGAAGAGAAGAGGGCTGGTGAGGGTTTGGTAAGGAGAAGAATTAGAAGTGTCTTGCAAGCCAGTTACCTCAGGGCATTCCCTTGCAGGTTCATCTGGTGAGACAGGATTCATCTCTTCAGGTGGGGGTTGGATAAAAGAATCTTCAGTGCAGGGTGGATGTTGGGTCATAGTTTCTTCAGGGAGCAGGTTGAGATTCCATGGGGCAGGCTGGAGATTGGGTACTGCAGGCTTGAGGTTGGTTGGTTCCCACCTCAGAGTAGGGAGGAGCGTGGAACTCCTTGAGGCAGGCCGGATTTTGGGTTATGCAAGTTTGACATTGGGTGGTCTCTTTAGGTTGGACTATTACAGGTTTATCTGGCAAAGTTTTAGCAGAATTTAGGGTTTCACTGATATCATCAACCTATATGTCTGCAGTCCAAGCCTCAGGATTCTACTCCTTTTCCAATCAATGTCCTCACTTTAACAGCAGACACCCTGTAAGGTTGAGATTTTAGTTTCTCTTGTAACTCTGCTACTCATACAATGAAATTCTGAGTCTCAAGTCTGCAGCTGCATGAAACAAGATTTTCTTTCAGAGCACACATGTAAACTTTCACATCATTCATGCAGCACTTTAGTTTCAATTGGAAGCCATCAGCTCATCCCACTTTTTTGTTCTTTTGTAACTGTATACAGTGTGTTTAGGAACAGACAGCCAACATCATTGTACCTTTTAACTCCATAAAACTTTAAGGTGTTAAAAACACTGATCTAGATCCTGACCTATTATAAGTTTCAAGGTAGTCATATGCAGTGGTGATAATTTGTGTATCTCTATTGCCAACTCATGACATGGACTGTCAGTGTCCTCTTGATTATTGGATAGGGAATCATTAGTGTCCATGAATCTAAATAGAATAAAGAGCCAATTGCAAAAATCCCAGAACCAATTCAGAAATCCCATTTTTAAGATTCTGTTTCTCAGAACCACTCCCAGTACCAAACTGTCTTAGTCAGGGTTCTCTAGGGGAAAAGAGCAGACAGGAGATATCTGTAAACAGTATGAGATTTTATAAAATTGTCCCATGAGACTGTGGGGATGCACAAGTCCAAATTCTGTATGGCAGGCTGCAAAGCAGGGGCTCTGGTGAAGATCCTTGATGAGCTCCCTGGGAGATACTGCCTCTCTGAAATAGAGATGGGAATTCTCTCTCTGAATGCTGAAATCACTTCCCCTTTTAAGGCTTTTAACTGATTGGATGAGATGTTACTCATTTCTGATGGCAATCTCCTCAGTTGATTTTAAAGTAACCAGCTTTCTATGCAGTCAATTCACTGATGATTAAAGTCCATTAATGCCCTTATATTACTACTAGCCCAGTGCTTGCTTGACCAAACAATTGGGTACCATTATGTGGCTGAATTGACATATTAACCTAACCATCACAAAGGGAAACAGGAATATAGGAGCAGAGTATGTGTATGCTATTGAAGCTAAGTTGGTATCATTAAAAATTAGTAGGCTATAGATGCAGATTGTGTAATAGAAACCCCAGGGTAAGCACAAATAATGTATTTTAAAAATGTACAGAACAGAAATGAGAAATGAATCAATCATATACACCATAAAACATCAACTATAAAGAAAAGGAAGATGTAATAATGGAAACAGAGAAAAAATATGACATGTAAAAACCAAAGACAAAATGGTTGAAGTAAATACTGCCTTTACATTAATAACACTGCATGTTAATGGATTAAACTTCCCAATCAAAAGACACAGATTGACACAAGGATTTAAAAAAACATGATCCAACTATATGGTGTTTATAAAAGACTCAACTTAGACCCAAAGCCACAGATAAGTTGAAAGTGAAGGATGGAAAAAGAAATTTCATGCAAATATTAACCAAAATTTAAAAGCTGGGATAGCTATACAGACAAAATAGGTTTGAAGTTAAAAGCTGTTTTAAGAGAGAAAGAAGGAAACTATGTATTAACAAATGGGGCAAAACACCAAGGAGAAATAACAATCATATATATTTATGCACCTAAATTCAGTGCCTCAAATTACATGAGGCAAACACTGGCAAAATTGTAGTCAGAAATAGACACCTCTACATTAATATTTGGAGACTTCAATATATCAATATCATAGATAGAGGAACATAGAGAAAGATAATCAATAGGAAAACAGAATTTGAATAGTACCATAAATGAATTAGACCTAACAGACATATACAGAACATTGCAACCCAAAATAGCAGAATAGATATTCTTCTCAAGTGCACATGGGACAGTCTCTAGGATGACCACATACCGGTTCATGAAACAAGTCTCAATAAATTCAAAAAGATAAAAATTTTACAAGCATCTTCTCTGACCATAAAAGAATGAAAATGGAAAACAGTAACAGCCAGAGAACTGGAAAATCCATAATATATGGAAGTTAAATAACAAATCTTAAACAATAAGTGGGTCAAAGAAAAACTTATAAGAGAAATCAGTAAATATCTTGAGATGAATGAATACACAAACACAGCACATCAAATTTATGGGATACAACAAAGGCATTTTTGAGAGGAAAATTGTATTAGTCAGCCAAAGGAGTGATGATGCAAAATACCAGAAATTGGTTGGTTTTTATAAAGGATATTTATTTGGTGTAGAAGCTTACAGTTACCAGGCCACAAAGCATAAGTTTCTTCCCTCACCAAAGTCCATTGCCACGTGTTGGAGCAAGAGAGCTGCCGACATTTGCCAGGGTTCAGGCTTCTTGGGTTCCTCTCTTCCCAGGGCTGCGTTTCTCTCCGGGCTTAGCTCCTGTTTCTTCCACAAGGTCGGCTGTAGACCATGAGGCTCTCTAGGCTTTGTGTCTCTCCACCAGGCCAGCTGTAGACTATCAGGTGAATGGCTCACTTCTCTTCACCCGGGGCCTTCTCTCCAACATCAAAACTGCTTCTCAAAAACTGCTTCTCAAATCTGCTCCCTCTGTCCTTTGCTTTGCCTTTTATACTCGATTCCGCCTCCCACCAAGGGGTGGGGCTCAACACCCTACTGACGTGGCCCGTCAATGCCCTAATCATAACTTAATCATGACCAAATTAGCAGATTAGTTTACAAGCATTATTCAATATCGATTTTTGGAATTCATAATTACATCAAACGGCTACAGGGTAGAAGCTTACAGTTACCAGGCCATAAGCATAAGTTTCTTCCCTAACCAAAGTCCATTGTTACGTTTTGGAGCAAGACAGCTGCTGATGTTTGCCAGGGTTCAGGCTTCTTGGGTTCCCCCCTTCCTGGGGCTCTGTTTCTTTCCAGGTTTAGCTCTTCTGTTTCTTCCACAAGGCCAGCTGTGAACTCTGGCGAATGGCTTTTCTCTATCCCAGGGCCTTCTATCCGTCCTCACCAGAACTCCACATCAAAATTGCTCCCTTTGTCCTTTGCCATGCCTTTTATATTTGATTCCCCCACCCACCAAGGGGTGGGGCTCAACACCCTACTGACGTGGCCTGTCAATGCCCTAATCATAACTTAATCATGCCCAGATTAACAGACCAGTTTACAAGCATAATCCAATATCTATTTTTGGGATTCATAATTACATCAAACTGCCAAACTGCTACAAAAATTAATAACTCTAAATGCTTACATTAAAATAGAAGAAAGAGTTAAAATCAAAGACCTAACTCTATACCTGGAGGAACTAGAAAAAGAAAAGCAAAGTAAACCCAAAGCAAGCTTAAGGAATGAAATAACAAAGATTAGAGAAGAAATAAATGAAATAGAGAATAAATGAAGAATAGAGAGCATTAACAAAATCAAAAGATCAATAAAATTGATGAATGCTTAGCTAAATTGGAAAAGAAACAAAGAAGACATATACATTAAATCAGAAATGAGAGGGGAGGACCCACAAAACATAAAAAGGATCACAAGAGGTACTATGAACAAATTTATGCCAACAAATTAAACAACCTATATGAAATGGACAAACTCCTAGAAACACAGGAACAATCTACACTGATTCTGAAACAACTAGAATATCTCAACAGACCAATTACAAATAAGAAGATTGAATCAGTCACCATAAACATCCCAACAAATAAAAGCCCAGGACCAGATGGCTTCATGGGTGAATTCAACCAGTCATTCTAAGAAGAATTAATACCAATCCTATTCAAACTCCTCAAAAAAAAATTGAACAGGAGGGATCACTGCCTAACTCATTCTATGATTCCAATATCACCCTAATACCAAAGCCAAATAGAAATTACAGACTAATTTCTCATATGCAAAAATCCTCTACAAAATACTTGCAGATAAATTCAACAGAACATTAATAGAATTATACAACATGAACAAGTAGGTTTTTTCCCACTTATGCAAGGGTGGTTTTACATAAGAATATTAATTAATGTAATAAATCACATTCACAAAAGTAAGGAAAAAATACATGATCATCTCAATTGATACATAAAATGCATTTGACAAAATTCAGCATACTTTCTTGATAAAAGTACTTAGAAAGATAGAAATAGAAGATAACTTCCTCAAATGATAAAGGGTATATATAAAAAACCCATAGCTAACATCATACTCAATGGTGAAAGTCTAAAAGCATCCCCTCTAAGATCTGGAACAAGAAAAGGATTTCCACTGTCACCACTGTTATTCAAGAGTGTATTAGAAGTTCTAACCAGAGCAGTTAAGCAAGAAAAGAAATAAACAGCATCCAAACTGGAAAGGAAGAAGTAAAATTTTCACTATTTGTAGATGAAAGGATCCTCTACATAGAAAGTCCTAAAAAATCTACAACAAAGCTACTACAGCTAAAAAACAAATTCAGAAAAGTGATAGGGTACAAGATCAACATGCAAAAATCTGTAATGTTTCTATGCACTAGTAATGAACAATCTGAGGAGGAAATCAAGAACAAAATTCAATTTCCAATAGCAACTGAAAGAATCAAATATTTAGGAATAAATTTTACCAGAGATGTAAATGACATACATCAAAAACTACAAAATTTGGAAAAAGAAATCAACAAAAATCTAAATAAATGGAAGGACATTCCATGCTCATGAATTTTAAATCCAAATATTATTAAGATATCAATTCCACCCAGAATGATTTACAGATTCAATACAATCCCAATCAAAATACCAACAGCCTTATTTTTTTTTGCAGAAATGGAAAAGCCAATTATGAAATGTTTTTGGAAGTTTAAAGGACCCCAAATAGCCAAAAACATTTTAAAAAGAAGAACAAAGATGGAGGACTCACACATCCTGACTTCAAAACATATTATGAAGTTGCAGTGGTTAAAACAGAATGATACTCAAACAAGGATAGATACATAGAGCAATGGAATCGAATTGAGAGTTCAGAAATAGACCCTCACATCTATGGTCAGTTGATTTTTGTCAAGGCTGTCAAGTCCACTCAACTGGGAAGGAAGAGTCACTTTGACAAATAGTGCTGGAAGAACTGGATATCCATATGCAAAAGAATGAAGGAGGTCCCCTATCTCATGCCATATACAAAAATTAACTAAAAATGCATGAAAGGCCTAAATATAAGAACCAGGACTATAAAACTCCTAGAAGAAAATGTAGGGAAGCATCCTCAAGATCTTGTCATAGAAAATGGCTTCCTAGACTTTACACCCAAAGCACAAACAACTAAAGGAAAAATAGGTAAATGCGACCTCATCAAAATTAAAACTTTTGTGCATCAAAGACTTTGTCACAAAAGTGAAAAGACAACCTGTTCAATGGGAGAAAATAGTTGAAATTGACACATCTGATAATGGTTTAATATCCAGAACATATAAATAAATCCTACAACACAACACTAAAAAGACAAATCAATTAAAAAAAATGGACAAAAGACTTGAATAAGCATTTCTCTAAAGAGGATATATAAATGATGAAAAAGCACTTGAAAATATGTTCAACATCATTAGCAATCAGGAAAATACAAATCAAACCCTCAATGAGACACATTTCATACCCATTAGAATGGCTACTATTTTAAAAAAAGAAAATTACAAATGTTCAAGAAGAAATGTAGAAATATGAATATTCATTCATTGTTGGTGGGAATGTAAAATTGGTGCATCTAGGTAGAAGACAGTTTGGCAGTTTCTCAGAAAGCTAAGTATAGAATTACCATATGATCCAGCAATCTCTCTCTTAGGTATATACAACATATTGAGTGAAATAAGCCAGGCACAAAAGGACAAATGTATGATCTCACTGTTATGAAAATAATACCAACTATGATGCAACTAGAATATTTCCTCTGTATAGTTAACTTGAGATTTACCTTTGAACCTGATTTATATAATAATTAACTTAGAAAAGTGTTGTTAACATGTGAATGGAAATATTTGAATATGCCTTAATTTTAAAACTTAAGAAAACAAACAAAAAGCAAAAACAAATGGATATATTATTCTGAGTATATCCTCCTCAGTGGCTACATGAGTTTCCATTGACTAATTGCCCCATATAACTTGGTGGGAGAATATAGGTACAATACAGAGTATATTATTTTTAGACATGATTATTGAGAAATAACTATCTGCTAGAAATCTGCTCACATTTAAAAAGTGTTCTATACTCTGGTTCTTGAAAATAATGACCTAGAACTTCTTGATTGTATTTAATAAGCAATAGGTGATTTTAAGTGAAGAGGTGGCATAATTGTAAGAAAATTTTCAACTCTATGAGGATTAATCAACACTTGTACTTTGGTAAATAGTCATTTTCTTTAATATTCTGGTCTGTACAAACTCTTTCTGAAAATGGTTAGAATCTAAGTGTTAAATATTTAATCTCCTTGGAGCTGGGCACAGGGAAAACTTAAATAGTGCTAATGTATTTTACACGAGAACACTGGAAAAATATTCATACTTGCTACAAGTTAATTTCTAAATTTGTTCTCATGAAGTAATGAGATTTGGCTTTCATGGTGTTGCTTACAGATTTTGCAATCTGTTTTTTTCCATAATAAAGCAGACTGTAGCTACTTTTTCTTAAAATTATCGAACAAGCAAACTGTTCATGGTACAGAAAAGTATTTGGCATATACAGACCAAACATTATGAATAGGAAGGAGCTATTCCACTGGGAAAATGTTAGCATCTAAAGTGTTAATGTTAGTTCCATTGAAAATATACTACTGACAAAATTTTATTCCCTTTTTGGAATGGGGCAAGGGAAGTTAATCTACTAGGTTTTATTTTCTCTGTGTTCAGTCGTAAAACCAATACATCAAAGGTATGGTTGGGTACTCCTGATACTATGTATGTACTTAGAGCTAACACAAAATAGACATTTTACTAACTTGACCCTGTAAAAATTATTTCTGTCTTAAATACTTACTCTTGGAGGTTTTGGATGTACTATATTGACTTCCTATTTTTCCGTAGGTTATATAATGTGAAGGATTTAAATTATGTGTATAACGTTGGCTACATTGTCTAGTCCATCTCCCTAAAGTGTTATTTATCAGAGATTTTCAGCATGTACTTCTTGGGTTTTAGGGCTTTTCTCTCCTCAGTGCTGAGGTGTGATTAAGCTATTAGACAGTCGCATCACATGTTTTAAGCTGACCCTATTACCCAAATTGTTAATTCACAATTTGAGCTATTTAAATACCAATAAACTACATTTTTGTTTAAATTGAATGCAGCATCTCGTTAACAAACTTAAGTCCTCACCTAAGTTTCCTGTCCCAGTAGCTGGCAACACCAAAAAACCCAATTGCCAATTAAAGAAATCAGTGGATAGCCATCCATATCTTTAGTTGTCTTCACCAATCACTAAATCCATTTGACCTCACCCTACCTTTTAAATATTCTCAGATCCTTTACTTCGTCCTACCATCCTTCCCCCTACATCTATAGTACAGGCAACTATTATTTCTCATTTGGGTAAATGACAGTTCTCAATTGTTTCCCTGAAAACTGCAAGACAACACCAGAAAGCTACAGACTTTGGGAAGAAAGCATTGCTTTGCCAATGGCTTGATTTTATACTTCTAGCCTTTGAAATCTTGAGCTCATAAATTCCTGTTGTTTACATCATCCCGTTACGTGGTATTTGTCATAGCATCCTGACAAACTGAAACCCCTCCTTGAATGGGTCCCTTCAATTCTGCCATGTAATGTAACCTTATCATGGGAGTAATAGCCCATTGTATTAGTCAGCCAAAGGAGTGCCTTCACAATATACCAATAATTGGTTGGTTTTTATAAAGGGTATTTATTTGGGATAGACGCTTACAGTTACCAGGCCACAAAGCATAAGTTCTTCCCTCACCAAACTCCATTCGCGCGTGTTGGAGCAAGACAGCTGCCCACGTTTGCCAGGATTCAGGCTTCTTGGTGTCCCGGGGCTGCGTTTCTCTCTGGGCTTAGTTCCTCTCATTCCTCCGCAAGGTCAGCTGTAGACTATCAGACTATCACTTTTCTACTCCTGGAGCGTTCTGTCCAACATCAGAAGTGCTTCTCAAAAACTGCTTCTCAAATCTGCTCTGTCTTTTGCCTTGCCTTTTACACTTGAGACCACACCCACTGAGGGGTGGGGCTCAACACCCTAATAACCCAATCATGCCCAGATAAACAGATCAGTTTATGAGCATGATTCAATATGGATTTTTGGAATTCATAGTTACATCAAACTGTAACACCCATCATATTTGTAGGTCCTACCCACACTTAAGGGGTGGTAATTATAAAGGGCTCTAGACCATCAGGGAATCTTGGGGGCCATTCTAGATTGCTTCCTAAAATAGATAGCTAGAGATGATCGATAGATAGAAAGATAGACAGATAAATGAGGTAGGAGTATAGAAGCAGAAAAGTTTAATTCATATGGATTATGAAGAAGCTTAAATTTTTATCAGGTTAAAATGTCTTTGTCTTCTACTGCCTTGAAAAGATGACAATTATGAACATAATTAGGATAAAGTCAAATGTTTTTATAAGGTATATACATTCTTAATTGCATAATCCTAGTCTAGATTTACTATGCCTCTTTGTTTCTGAACCAGTCATGCAAAAATTTTTATTTATTTATTTATTTTTTCTTACTTTAGACTATCAAACATATTTCTCTCTCTGGTTAAACCCTTTTCTCCTTTTTCCTCCCCCATTTTGTCTATCCATCAACTGCTCATAATTTGAATCTCAACTTTTTGAGAGAAATCTTTGCTGATCCTACAAATCAACACATTGCTTTTCTATGTGCTGTTGTGGTACCATCCACCTCCTCTGACCTTATGTCCATCACACTTTTGAATGACATGCTCATGGGCACATCACAGTGTGAGGCACAAGACACTCTTTTGATAATTGTATATTGAATTTATTAATGAATTACAGCTCTGAGAGAGAAACATACAGAACTGTATTCCATGTATATTTCACATTAAATTTACTTATATTGTTATGGGGTCTAAATCTGTCTGTTTTGTTTTGTTTTTTATTGACACTGTATATCAATGAAAAATTACCACATCTCTAAAGTATTTTTCTATCATCTTGTCTTATTCTATTTCCTTTAAAAAATGCCCAAGTGGAAAATTCTGAGTGAGATAGAAGTGAAAAGTCTAGATAAAGATGGAGGAGGGTATAGATGCATATTCTTTCACCAGTAAATAAAAGAGAATATTATGAGACTTAAATATAGAGGGGGAAAGTAGCCCTTTGATAATGGCTGACATTGTACAGCTAGGACACAAACCAGCAAAGCTGCAATTTAAAAGGAGAGAAGTATCCTCTTTGAAATTGCTATTTTTGGCAGATACCAACCATTGTTTCCCTACCTGACAATGGAAGATGTTTAATCTAATTCTTAGGATTTAGAAAGAAAAAGAAAAATTTTATAATTTAACTACATTAGTATTGACAGATTCTAGAAACATTATCAAAAATGTAAGGGTGTGTTTACACTTTTTTTAAAAACCACTGATTGAGTTTCTTTGCATTTAAAATTTTTGATTTATAGAGAAGAATTATTAGGGAAAACAACATCAGTGAAATACATCAACTATATTGTGTTCATTGTTACTTTTATTAAACCCATTGCAGGGGAAAATGTCTTCTCATTTTTCTTGTAGTCACAGATATTACCAAGGAAAGATAAAAATATATTGCTTTAATCTGAAAAATAGAGCATAAAAAAATGAATCAGTAAAATGTGCAAAATGGTCAAACAGGAAAATTCTTTTTATCCTCATCTGTGTTTTGAGAGGAAATTTTAACATTTACATGTAGAAAGGTATTCATATGCCCTCTAATTTTTTTCTAGGACTATCTCATTAACATCACTATTCTATGTGGCATTTCAATGCAAGTGAATACTTTAAAATCAAGTTATTAAGCACACATTTTATGTAAATTTAAACTTTTCATGGTTTAGATTTTTTTTAATCTTTATATATGTCATAATTTCACTTCCTAATTAAAAATACTTTTTACAATTCTCACATTACCATCCTTTCTCAATAAGTTCTTGGCCACTCTTCAACCATTTATCTCTAGGCTATGACTTTTCCCCTCAGTGAGTCCTGTAGCTCTTACACACTCTATTAATTTTCAATTGTCTTCTTAGACCACAGAAAAGAGCTGAAGTAAGTGACATAGAAGAATAAACAATATTTTCCATCATCTTTCTTTTAATATCTCATTTGTTTCCTACTTCTTTTATTTTATGCTTCTCCTTGCCTTTTTGAACAATCCTTCAGACCTCTATTATTTTCTGAAGATCAGTCCCACATTTACCCTTATCTGGTCAATTTCCCATAATCTGAGATATGTACTCAGCTAACTAACCTGAAAATTTAATTGTCAATTGTGTGCAAAAAGCATATGTTCATAAAAGGTTAGGTATGCTTTTACAAATAATTTTTGCTTAAATAATATTAAAGCAATAGTAGTATAAATGAAAGTTTAAAAAAATTCTCTTCACCACACACAAAAAAGACTATTTTTGATTATTTTTATTTTCAGTTCAGCTTCAGTAGACCATATTAAAATACAATTTTAAACAATTGAAATAGTAATAAGGAATTGCATTCATTTGTTAATTCCTTCGTCAAAAGGGGATATTTTATCAAAAGGGAATGCTATTCATTTGTCAAAAGGGGATACTATCTCTGCCTGCCAAGGCTTCTTACCCTATATACATCTTGAGAAGATAGCCTGGAATGAAGGCAACCAGTGCCTCTGCACACAAGATATGCAGAAATGTGAGAGATCCTTGGGGATTCTCTCCCAACGTGCATGTGTGGAGAAAAAGAAAGCCTGTGTCTTCACTGTCTAAAGTAACAAGGGAACATTGTATAAGAACACTTGAAGGGCTTCATCTGGGACTTTGGGACCTAGGGAAAAAAGTCTCCTCAAGGCCCACCTGCAACAAGGTATGTAATAGAACTAGATTCCACATAGTTCAGATGGTGAAGGACAAGGCCTGACCTTGAAGGACATAGCATATGCACTGAAACTGTCAGATAATTTTTCAAATTGGAGAGAAAAGCTGCTGCTGGCTGTGATATGATAATCGACACTGAATTCACCTACCCAGTAGTTGTTGGACATTGGAACCCGCCTAGAGGCACCTTCCAAACTGTAATGCAATATGGGAGATCCCCAGGTGAGTATGGTCTCACTGATTTGAGGAGACAGAGAACAAAGTTTCAAAGTTACAAAATGTCAATAAAACAAACTTATTTGTATCTTATTTTTACAGCAGCCTTTAGTTTTGCTTTTTCCATTTTCCTAGGAAAATGGAAAAATATACATTCTACTGTATATTTGTACTTTGCATTTGCTATTAGTTCCGTTTCAAGACATAATACAAAGAATACCAGACAGAATTACATGTTTTTTGTTGCTGGAGAGTTTCAATTTGGTGGAATCCAATATATGGGAGAACAGTATGAGGAGACTGTTTCAAATTAAAGCAGTCAGTATTAGCTTGAGTCTTTATTTCTTTAATTAATAGAATGAAGTTTTACTTTTTATATAATGGGATTTTAAGTCTCTGCCTTTGATATAAATTTTTGTTTTTAAAACATTGGACCTTTCCCAGAAGTGACATATTATTTATATTATCTATGAACATGAACTAACACATGTTCCTGCAATGATAATAATAATAATAATAATAATAATAATATATTACCATGGTTTCTCAGTATGATTGAAAACATATACATCTTATCAGTATTTCTTTAAAGATTTAAGGTAATTTGGAAGTTTACTCAGCTAGAGAATAAGAGGTCATGTCTTCACAGGTTTATTCTTGAGAACATTTGGCTTATTTATATTTTTGGAATGGTGACTCCACTTGATCTTTTAATTAAATAGTCTTTTGGTATGACCAGGAGTGATAGTCAACAGTTGCACTCACTTCTAATCTTCTTTTACCTGATTAATTTTTTCAGCTTTTAAGGATCATTTTTCTGGTGAAATTTAGAGTTTGTACTTCACTATTTATACAATTACGTTTATGTGAAAGTAAAGTTTTATACACATGTATGTGCCCATGTATATATGTTCATTACCGAGTATATGTTTAATGGATAAAATAAGGGCCCCTTTAAATGCATAAAATTTTAAATTATAACAACTTCATTACTGTAATTTATCTTCTCTTTCATAAATACATATATTCTACCTATGTTTATATCTCCCTTTTTGAACTCATGGATTTTTATAAATTTGTTTCGTCATAATTATTTTTGATATTTCATTTTCTATTTTCTTACTACAACTCGGTCAGTAGAGTTCTTTTAAGGTGCTTTTAATACCTCTGATGACCTCAAAAGTTTTCTAAATGTAGAGCACTGAAAAGAAATTCTGGACAGAGCCTATTTTATTTCCTGCTTCAAGGTATATAATCAAGATTGGGCCAAGGAGCCCCGGTTACTTTTATTGGAGACTAGGATTAGAAACCAAGATAGTATTGTTTTGTAGGGGTACTCAAGAGGATACATTTTAGGCAAAAATGCAGTTATGCTATTATAGCACTTTTAGAAACAATGGAACATACGTCTATTTGCAAATTTTGAGTTGCACTAATTTTTCCGTTGTAACATGTTCTGTATACCTTTCTTACAGTATGCGTGTTCATAGACACAAAAGATGTTACCATGCATTGATAATACATCCTCTTTTCATTTTTAAACCTCAAAGTTGTTATACTTGTCACACTTTAAATTCTACATTAGTTAGGTTTATAGATGAATGGTAGATAATGAATTATAGATAAAAACTATTAATCAGGCGTAGCAAATGATAATTTTTTAAAGGATCAAGTCACATCTTTATATTGTTTTCAACTCTGTTTTAAATGAAGTTTCAGTGTGGAGAGATCAAGCCCAGAACATCACAGAATAAATCAGCCTTTCTGGTTTTAGTTACTATAGTTCATCAAGCATACTTTTAAAGGCACATGAATTGACACTTCATCTCCCACCTTGAGCTTCCAAAGCCAGAATTCTTGAAATCATTCTTTCTCCCCCATTAACTTTATCCCCCACATTGAATTTGTTGTCAAGTTCATTACTTATACTTCCTTAATATCTTTGGAATCAATTCCATTTTTAAAGTCAATATTGTCACTGCCTATGATCAGGCTCATATAATTTCTCATCTCCTTCATTGTATCATCTTCCTAACTTTTATCCATTTCTCCAGTTTTGGCCCATTCCTGCAATTCTTTTGCATGCTGCTGTCAGTGATTTTTATAAAATAAGCAAAAGATGTCTTTTCATTTCTTAAAATACTTCCATGGTTTTCCACTAATTTTAGAGTAAAGCTCAGTGCACCAGCATGGCATAGGAGACACTTTAATCTCCTCCAGATCTCTTCCTCCTCTCAGAACATTCACATGGTAAACTGAAGACACTTTTCAAACTGCCACATGTCTGTCTCTGAATCACAAGCTTCTTTATTAAATATCTTGCTAAACTCATGTTTCCTCACCTGGTGAATTCTTGCTTATTCTTTGAAATTTAACTCAGATATTACATATGTATATCAGGTGCCTATTTCAATTCCTCCCTTGCCTGCCCCAACACACAATACTCTGGGTTGAGTATCTTTGGTAAGCAGAGGAATTGCTCTACAAAAATGTCCATTTCCTAATCCCTAGAACTTGTTATTATGTTACCATACATGACAAAAAGGACTTGCAAATGTGATTGAAATTAAAGATGTTGAGGTTGGGCGATTAACCTGGAATGCATGGCCCCAATTTAATTGTACAAACTCTGAAAAGTGGAAGAGGAAGGCAGAAGAGCAAGTCAGAGAGATACAAAGTGAGAAGCACTCAACCTTACATTACTTGTTTTGAGGGAAAAAAAGAGGGTCCAGCAGCCAAGAAATGTGGCAGTCTCTAGAAACTGGGAACTGCCCTTAGCTGAAAGCCATCAACAAAGTGGGGAACTTAGTCCAACAGGTACAAAGAACTGAATTATGTCAATAATCTGAAAAGACACAAAGACAGATTTTCTCATAGACCTTACAGAAAGGAGCACCGCCCTTTGACACACTGATGACCTATACTGGACTTTTGGTATTCAGAACTGTAGGAGTGTCTTTCCTATATACTTCGATAGAAGTTGGTCTTATCTTTATTAAAACACTCATTGTATAGTATTATGTTTGCCAATTGACTTGTCAGTATTTCCCAGTAGTTTATGAGCTCTGAGTGGGCATAGACTGTATTTCTGCCACACTACAGATTCCTGGAGAATAGTAGATAGTCAATAAATTATGGATAAATGTACCACTAGTCAAACATTTAATTTTTCTGCTATGCTCTGTATAAATAAAAATATCTTTGGAGTTCATGTTTTATTTTTTTAAATCAATATGTATATCCCCCTTTCCTTCCTTTTCTTTTATCTTATTTTCTTTTACTTCATTCTTTTTTCTTTTTCTTGGTGCTTTTGTATTTTTCAAATAGCAGTAGATTTGGCCATTGATTTCATTTATTTTTTTTCATATTTATCCAAAGAAATCTAAGCTATGCTGTTCAATGAAACTCTAATTAATTTGGCAATTTATTATAACTTAATGACAAATAATTTATATTGGGTCCAAAAATCATTGCAGTAAGCAAGTTGTTATTACATTTATATTTGACATTAGATAATAGTAAATTAGTGGGAGAAATACAAATAGATTACATTCAAAGTAACCAGCATGCACAGAATTTAATTAGAAAATTTAAAACTTTTGCAAACTCTTAAAATGGAAAAGCCAAACATAAAATTCACATGCATGTATAGGGGGCCCTAAATAACCAAAAACATCGTGAAAAAGAACAGTTGAAAGGCTCACCCAAACTAATTTTAAAATTTATTACAAAGCTAAAGTGATCAAAACAGCATGGTACTAGCACAAGGACAGACTAATAGACTAATGGAATGGCATTGAGAGTTCATAAATAAACCCTAACATCTATGGCCAATTGATTTTTGTAAAGGGTGCAAGACCACTTATTGGGGAAAAAATAGCCTCTTCAACAAATGGTGCTAAGAAAACTGGATATCCAAATGCAACAGAATAAAGGTGGACCCCTACCCCATACCACATAAAAAAGAAAACCCAAAATGGACCAAAGATCTAAATATAAGAACCCAAAATCATAAAATCCTTAAAAGGAATTAAAGGGAAGCACCTTCAGGACCTTTTGTTAAGCAATGATTTCTTAGATTTAACAAAAGCATGAACAACAAAAGAAGAATTAGAAAAATAGGACAACATTAAAATAAAAACTTATGTACATCAATGGACTTTCTCATGATAGTAAACAGACAACCTACAGAATGGTAGAAAGTATTTGGAAACTGCATATCCAGAAAGGTTTAAGTTCCAGCATATGTAAAGAAATAATATGTCTCAACAAGAAAAAGACAACCTAATTAAAACATAGATAAGTGACTTGAATAGAAAGACATTACTACCAAGATATACAAATGGCCAATAAGCACATGAAAAGATGCTCACCATCATTAACTATTAGAGAAATGCACATCAAAAACACAATTAGACACCATTTCATAACCATCAGAATGGCTACTATTTAACAAACAACAGAAAATAATAAGTGTTGGAGAGGATGGGGAGAAGTTCATTGTGGTAAGAATATAAAACGGTTCAACTGCTGTGAAAAATGGTTTGGCAGATGCTCAGAAAGTTAAGTGTAGAACTACCATATGGCTCAACAATCCTACTGCCACAATTGAAAGCAAGGACTCAATAAGATATTTACACACCAATGTTCATAGCAACATTATTCACAATAGCCAAAAGATGGAAGTAACCCAAGTGTCCATCAACAGAGGAATGGATTAAAAAGAGGTGTTATAAATATATAAAGGAATATTATGCATCATAAAATAGAATGAAATTCTGATACATGCAACAAGATAGATGAACTTTGAAAACATCATGTTTAGTAAAATAAGCCAGAAGCAAAAGGACAAATATTGTATGATGAAATAGTATATGAAATAATTAGAATAAGCAAATTCATAAAATGAGAAACTAGAATACAGATTACCAGATGCCAGGGTGCAGGTAGGGACTGAGGAGTGTAGTGGTTTGTAGCTATATGTACCCCCAGAAAAAATATTCTTAAATATAATCTATTCCTGTGGATGTGGGTGTAAACTCACTGTAAGTAAGACCTTTTGATGAGCTTACTTCAGTTAAGGTATGTTCCACCTCATTGAGGATAGGTCACAATCCTATTACTGGAGTCCTTCATAAAAGAATAAAATTCAGACCGAGAGACAGAAAAGCCCCAGAAGCATAAAGCTGAAATTAACAAAACCTGGAAGAGAAGGGGGAGACCAGGAGATGCCACCATGTGCCTTGTCATGTGACAGAAGAGCCAACAATAGCTGGCAGCCGGTCCCCCAGGAGAAAGCAATGCCTTGGTGATACCTTGATTTGGACATTTTCCTGACATCAAAACTGTAAGTAAGTAAATTCCCATTGTTTAAGTCAACCTATTTCATGGTATTTGCTCAAGTAGCCTAGGACCTAAAACAGAGTTAATGTTTAGTTGATAACTGTCTGTTTGGGGTGATGGAAAAGTTTTGGTAATGGATGGTTGTGCTGGTAGTAAAACATTTTGAATGTAATTAACACAACTGAATTATGTTAATAATAGGGGAAACTGCAAGAGTGAGTGGGTCATATGGGAACTCTGTACTTTCTGCATGATTCTAATCCAGCATAACTCCTCTCTATTTTTCTAACAAAAAAAGGATATAGGACTTGAATGGACATTTTTCCAAAGAAGATGTACAGATGAGGAAAGTTACATGGAAAGATGCTCAATATCACTATCCACTGAGAAAATGCAAATCAAAAATCACAATCAGTTACCACCCCACACCCTTAAGAATGATATAATAATAAATAACAAAGATAAAACATAAAAAAGAAAATAAGTGTTGGTGAGGATGTGGATAAACTGGGAACCTTTTACATTGCTTGTAGGAATGTAAAATGGTTCAGCTGCTGTGGGTTACAGTTTGGCAGTTCTTTAACTAGTTAAACATTAAATTTCCATATGATCCAGTAATTCTATTTCTAGGCATATAACCCAAATAAGTGAAAACAGTTAGTCAAACAAATACAGGCATATTCATAGCAGCATCATTCAAATAGTCAAAAGGTAGAGAAGGGCTGGCTGTATAACCCAGTTGGTAGGGCACCAGTTTACCACATGGGAGGCCCTGGGTTCAGTCCCCGGGCCTCCTCAAGTGGGCGGACCACCTCGAGAAGGCAAGCCAATGTGGGTGGAGCACGCCGCCGTGGGCGGGGCATGCTGCTGCGGGCAAAGGCAAGCCCCCATGAGCAAGGGCGAGACCCCATGAGCAGGCGGGCCACCGTGCCAGTGAGCTGACTCTGCAGGTCGCCCCAGCAGGGGGAGATGAGCAGACACAGAGGAACGCAGAGAAAAAAAAAAATGAACACAGCAAGAATGAGCAAAAAGGGGGGAATGTATAATAAATAAAAATAAATCTTTAAAAAAAAAAAGGTAGAGACAACCCAAATGTACACTGATGGATGGAAGGATGGATGAATATACAAATTTTACATACAATAGAAAATTATTTAGCCATGAAAAAGAATGAAGTATTTATACATGCTACAACCTTAATGTACCTAAAAAACTTTATGCTAAGAGAGGTAAACCAAAAAACAAAAATCAGATATTTCTTGAGTCCATTCATATGAAATATCCAAATAGATAAATCCATAGAGAGAAACTGCACACTCATGGTTGCTAAGGGATTGAGGGAACTGCTTAATGGCTACAGGATTTCCTTTTCAGGTGAAGAAAATAATTTGGACTAGATAGCAGTGGTGGTTACACAACACTGTTAATGTACTAAATACCACTAGATTGTTCACCTTTAAATGGTTAATTTTATATTATATGAATAAAATAAACAAATATGTATATATATATACATACATTAGCACTTCTTTCCAAACACTTAAACAATATTAGAACATTTGGTAGAATGATATTTAGGAGAACAAATTTGTTTCAAGTAGACCACAAACCAACTCTGTATAAGAGGATGGAATCAAATTGGTTGGTATATATTATTTTAGTTTGCTAGGATGCTGAAATGCCGGATATACCAAAAACGGGTAGGCTTTTACAATGGGGATTTATTAGTTTGAAAGCTTATACTTTTTTTTTGTTACATATCCCCCCTTTCTGCTTGTTCTTGCTGTGTTCATTTTTGCGTTCTTCTGTGTCTGCTTTGTCTCCCCCTATTGCGGCGACGCGCCGAGTCACCTCACCGTGCAGGTGGCTTGCCCCGCTCGCGGGTGGCTCTGCTTTGCTTGTGGGCAACTCTGCTCTGTTCGCAGGCGACTTGCCCTGCCCATGGTGACTCTGCCCCGCCCATGGTGGCTTGCCCTCTCAAGGCAGTCTGCCCACTCGGAGAGGCCCCGGGAACCAAACCTGGGGCCTCCCAGTGGTGAACTGGCACCCTATCCACTGGGCTACAGCCAGCCCCCAAAAGCTTATACTTTTGAGGCTAAGAAAAATGTCCAAACCAAGGCCTTATCATGGAATGCTTTCTCCCCAAAGACTGGCAGCTGGTGATACTGCACTCCTCTCTCACATGGCAAGCCACATGGCAATGTCTGCTGGGGCTTCCCCTCCTCCTCCAGGCTTCCTTGGCTTCAGCTTCCTGCTTCATGGCTTTCTGTCTGCTTCTGTGATGCATTGAATTCAGCTTCTGACTTCCAGGTCTTTCTCTCTTAGCTTCTCTGGGTTTCTCTCTGTCTCTCTTTCCATATTTATCCCTTTTACTAAGGACTCCAGTAAGAGGATTAAGACCCACTCTGGATCATGCCCTACTGAAGTAATCTAATTGAAAAGTCCCACCTACAATAGGTTTATACCCACAGGAATGGATTAACTTTAAGTACATGATTTCCTGGGGTCCATAAAAGCTTCAAACCACCACATGCACCATCTACTAAACGATGATAGAATATATGAGAGATTTTTCAGCTCCACTCCTTAGATTTCCCATGGGGTTCTTGAAAGTGTCTCATGGACAAACTCAGGGCATAGGCCCATCTATCTTCACTTAGAATGGAGAAACTCCACTTTTTTCCCCCTTACTCAATGTTAAGACACTATGTAATATTTATTTGTAAATGATATAGTATTACCGTGATTAAACTGCAATATTATTGTATGCAAATTACTTAATCTAGATCTCTAGAAATTTTGCATTTCTACGTAAAGGGACACACATTGGAAAGAAAGTGGTCATCTAGAGGATAACCTTAATTCACAATTAACAAATCTTTAAATTCCCCAACAGAAATCATTATTTCCTTTATTCAATTAGTGGCAAATGTGGGGTAAAGATTACATTAAAAGAGAAGATTCACAAGCATAAAGAAATAAATTCAACTCCAACCACTGACCATTTTGAAAATAAGTGAAATTATATGAAATAAATAAATGAAACCACCAAAAAAATAAGGCTCAGATAGATAGGCTTATGAGCTTGTTAAAAAGATACATGAAACACACTATATATAAACATTTTAGTATAAGGAATAAGCCTCAAAAAATGTCATTGGCGGACTTTATGAAAATGTTTTCTGACCACAGTAGAATTAAGGTAGGTATCATTAATAAGCAGTCTCCTAGAAAATCTGAAATTGCTTGAAAATTAGACAATGTTCTTAACTGAAGGTGATGAAAATATAATATATCAAAACTTAAGTATGAAGCTAAAGCTGCACTTAGATCATTAGTGCATACAATAGGAAAGATTAAATCTTGCAACTCAGTAATCTAAATATCCATCTCAATAAGTTAGTAAAAGATGAGAAAATAAAATGAAACAAGAATTTAGAATAGAAATGATAAAGATAAGTGAAATGGAGAATGATGAAAACAAATTTATAAATTGAAAAAAGCCCTCCAAAAATTTTTTGTTCTTAAAAAGATTAATAACTTTGAAAGATTTCTACCAAGAATAAAAAAGAGGTAGAAAGAATGTACTTCATCAAAATCAGAAATGAAGAAAGAAGCACCACAGCATATACTACAGAAATTAACAATAGATCTTATCAAATGTTTTCCCTGAGATCAGAAGTTACTCTATCACCACTCCTCTTTATTCCTGTCCTGGAGCTTTTCTTCTAGCTAGTGCAGCAAGGTATTAAACTAAAAGGAATGGATTGGAAAGTGATAAATAAAATCATCATTATTCATATGCAACATGAATGTGTATATAAACAATGGAAGAGGAGCTATAGATTATCAGAATTAATAAATGGTTTTAACAAGGTCACTGTAAACACCATTATCAAACATCAATTGTGTTTTTTATATCGAATGAATGGAAATTATAAATTTAACAGACATACATTAATCTTATTTTAAATAAACACCTAGAAATAAATCTAGCAAAAGGTAGCAATAATTTAGCTTAGGATGATATGATTTTAATACTTTGAATCTAAAAAAGTAAAGTTGAATGAAAAATGCATATTTTATGTTAAATACAAGAGGTGTTCATCTCCAAGGATTGTTTTTTCTCTTTTTCAGTATAAAAGTTTTGGATCTGTGATCAGTGTAGTTTTCCTAGAAGGAGAAATTATTGCTATTCCTACTAATACTGTTGTTGTTATTATTGTCATTATAAGACAATGCTATGAGCTAGGCTAAGCTGTAAAGATGTTACATATATCTACTTCATAAACTTTACAGCTGTGTTATTTCTATTTTATAGATGAAACCTCTGAGGCACGGAGTGGTCAAGTAGTTTATGAAAAGTTTCAGGGTTGACAAATGGTAAAGTCAAAGTGACTCCACTATATGTACTTATACTACTACTGCTACGAGTTGGCTTATTATTTATTTAAGCTAGGAATTATCATAATATAAATATAATCTTTCATTTTTCTCTTGGAATTCCTTAAGGCATAGTGATACATTCTCAGAATTAAAGAGAAAACCTTTTTAAAATTGCTGTTACCTGATTTTATCAGTGCAGCTTGATTTGTCACAACCACCATATTATATTTTCTTAATGTAAAAGTGAGAACGACAATCAATTAGGAATAAATATATGCTCTTTAATGGCAGGAACCCTGCCTTTCATGCTGACAGATGTATCCTCAGAGCTTAATTTGGTGATGATACATAGGATATCTTCAATAAATATGTATTTAATAGGTGAATCTAGTCTCCTTTCTAAAAATATTTTATATATCATTTATTTTCATTTTAAAATTGTTTCAAGATATAGATCACTAGAAAATGAACATCTTAATAGTATAAATTCTGCCTAGTCAACATTTTTACTTTCCATTCCCTAACAAATGCTAGCAAAGGCAGCTATTTGATAATTACTGTTGAGATTATGGATAAATATTTACTTATAGGGCATGTTTCCTTATTTTTCAACATTCTTCATCACAATATTCAACAACTAAATATAACTAAATATAACTCCCTGCCATACTCCCTTCTGCCTATTCAACTCTTACTCTCTTGTATGGTACAGGTTCTTCTTGCTCTGCAAATAATTTCAAAATTAATGTTTATCCTGCAAAGATATTTTTTCCCTTTGTTGGCCACTCATTTTTGCATTGAATTTTGCATCCTTTACTTCATTTGTGATTATGTGATTTCTGTTCTATGAAAAAATTAATGTTATACCAATATTTAGTCAAATATCAGGACTACTGGAAATTAAATTTGTTTGAAAGTTTTTTTATCTTGTTTCTAAAATGAATCTGCTTTTAAACTTATCCAATAATTCAAGGACTCACTAACACAAAGAGCTTACATTTTCCATTAATTTACACTTTAAGTCCTACATCAATATTAAAAGTATTCTCACTTTAGGAAAAAAAGATGAAGTAGTTTTGGATTTATATCATAAACTCAATTACTTTGGTTAATCATTTTACATTATGTCTAAGTAGAAATTATCAAATATTACCTTTTTAAGTTATAGAAAATATTTTTATAGGGGTCCTTTTTATCCAAATAAAGAAACATATAGCAAAATGTCATATGTTAATTCAAAAATAAATGAGCACTCCAATATGCCTATTATAAGCTACTTTGATACTATCTTGCCATTTTAAAATTTGCTCCCCACAAAATCTTTCAGTTTTTTAAAGAAACAAATTTAATTTTTTGGTATCTTATACGTAAACAAGTATAGGATAAAATTAAAATCAATTTACCTCAATTCATATTTTTGCCTCTAAATGGTAAATCATCATCTTCATGTGGAACTGGTAATCTTTTCATCATTGCATTGCAAGACAAATTCAATTGATGTTAGATCATACTCTTATTTGCAAGTTAGTTACTAAGGTTGCAATAATTTTCACAGGGAAACCTGATAACGTTTTGCTGATGACTTTCTAGCTTGATTGTATTACACATTTAATAATAATGTAGTTAAAAATGTTTATTTTTCAATAAAAAATATGAATTCTCTGAATAATTTATTAGTCTATGTCATGAAACCAAATTAAATATGTATGAGGACAAAAAAAGAGTTCTTTGCCCAAATATTGCCGTGTTAGTAATTAAATAAAAATAAAAATAATATTAAATAAAATTAGGTTTTTATTTTCTTTAAACTGATAACTGAAGAAATTTTAGATAAATAAAAGAAAAAGGATTTTTTTTTGAATCATGAAAATCTGGCATTTTAATGACTTCATCAGATAATACTTACTTTTTAAAAAATTGACAAACAACTTCAAATTGCATGGGCATTCCATTTCAATCAAAGAAATAGATACTTTTCTGTCATACACTACTCATCAACAATGATTAAGATTGCTGATTCACAGTATAATGAACCTTAAATTTTTCCTTAAAATCCAAGAAATTTTGCCCAATCCCAAAATATTTTTGCTCTCATTTAAACTTGCATATTGCTTTTGCCATGTTTTCACAGCCTTTTTATGTTTTTCTTTGTGTTCTCACATTATTGGCTTACTATCTTTGTGTTTCTTATTAGGAGCCAGGTTTTAAGCATTTAGCACCTCTTCTCAAATCTGTATATCTTGGTTTCATGAAGAATTCAATTTGTTGCTCATGTATTTCTTAAAACTAAATTGGTTGAAGTTCCTGTTCACAATTTCATTGCTAAATTAACAACACAAATCAGGCTGCTTATTGAATATTTCCTGAAAGCTGACAGTTTTGGCTAAACCACTGGGGTACTGTATTCTTTTTTTTAGAAGGTACTGGGGATTGAACCCAGGAGTTCGTGCATGGCAAGAAGTCATTCAACCACGGAGCTACATCTGCTCCCCAATAAGAGTTGGTTTCTTTGCTTGTTTGTTTGTCTTTCGGATGTACTGGGGATCAAACCTGGGACCTCACTCATGGGAAGCAGGCACTCAACCACTTGAGCTACATCTGCTCTCCTGTATTCTTTATATAAGAAAGGATTGATCATTGTCTAACACCCTCCAACTATAATAAACTCTTTCCTGGATCACACAATGTATGCAACAAGAAAAGAATATAAATAGACCTTCATAACTGACAGAATGAGGAGGGAATTTCCAACCACTCCTGCAGTACTGAAGTGAGGTATGATTTAGTTCTCTGAATGCCAGTGACCAACCAATGATTGATCAGGACTACAGACTATTCAATAGATAGGTGAAAATTAAGTCAGAAGAGTTGATATATAAACTCAATAGCCAGAGAATCATGTCATCAGCTGAGTGCATTGACAAGTCCAGTTATAGTTGACTAAGACACATCCTGTACCACACCCTACTGAAGTAACCTCTTAACTGAAGTAAACATAATCAAAAGGTCCTACTCACAATAGGTTTACATCTACAGGAATGGACCAGCTTTAAGAAGATGATTTTCTGGGTAATATACAGTCTGAAACTACCACAGTGAAAATCTCAATAAAGAGATAGAAACATTTAAAAAGTAATAAAACAGAAACACTGGAGTTTAAAACCACAATAACTGAAATGAAAAATTCCCTAAATGATTTCAATAGCAGATTGGAGCTGACAGAGAGATGAATCAGTGAACTTGAAAAGAAGGCAACTGAAATGATACCCAGAGAGAAACAGAAAGAAAAAAGAATGAAAAAAGGTAAACAGAGTCAAAGACACCTTGAGACACCACCAAACATTATGGACATCCCAGAATGAGAAGAAAAAGAGAAAGGCGCAGAAAGAATATTCAAGGAGATAAAGGCAGAAAGCTTCCCAAATTTAATGAATGTATGAATGTACAAATTCAAGAAGTCTATTCAACCACAAACAGGATAAACTAGAAGACAATCACACCCAGATACATAGTAGTCAAACTGTGGAATGCTAAGGACAAGGAGAGAGTTCTAAAAGCTGCAAGAGAAAAGCACCAGTAAGATTAAGTGGAAATTTATCATGAGAAACCATGGAGGCAAGAAGGCAGTGGAATGAAACAGTTAAAGTTCTGATAGGAAATAATTGTCAGCCAATAATTGCCATGTGTTGAAGCAAGATGAACGGCAATGTCTGCGAGGGTTCAGCTTCCCTCCTTCCTCTTGAAGCTCAAGGGGCCCAGCTTCTTCCAATCTCAGCTGTAGGCTGGAGAGCTCATTTCTTTCCAGGCTCAGCTGCTCTGTTCTCTTCACAAGGTCAGCTGTAGACTATCAGGTGAATGACTCATCTCTCCCCAGAGGCCACAGGATCACCATCCATTCCTCTTCCTTGTCTATGGAGCTCTGTATTCCTGTCTGTATCTTCTTCTGTGCATCTACTTCTATGTGTGTCCTTGATTGAGTGTCCATTTATATAGCCCACAAAGGGGGTCAGTCACTCTAATGACATGGTCAAATCAAAGACCTAATCTTAACATAATTAAATCAAAGGCATCTCAGCTGAATCTAACACAATCAAAGGATATCACATCCATAGAAACAGACCATTTTACAGACATAATCAAATAACTCTTTTTTGGAATTCATAAATAATATCAAACTGCCACAGAAGTATAACAAAAAAGTGGGGGGATGGAAGAGCATAGAAAAGGTATTTGTCATGCTAAGGAAGTTAGGTTGGTATCAAATCAAACACGATTTAGGAAATCTACAGTTATATATTTACTTTTTTTAAAGATTTATTTTATTTTATTACATATCTCCCCTTCCCCCCCGTTGCGGTGACGTGC
>PVKH010003022.1:0-25758 GCA_004027955.1 Chaetophractus vellerosus | reverse complement strand
GTACAACTAATTATAAAGCAACTGTGATGCGATATGACAAATTTTACAATCAATAATATCCTTATAAAACATCTCTGAGTTGTAATTTCAATTATCCCTGTTAATGTGGTATATGTGTTGGTAGAATTTGTTCCCAGATAAAACTAAGATTACTTAAATGATTAGGTCAATTGTTCACATAATAGAGAGCCTGTTAAAATGAAAGAAGAATGTTCAATGTTCTGACTGTAAAACTCTAAAAGCATTTTGATGAGATTGATAAACAGTCTTTGGAAAGTTTGAGTTCTATAAATAAAAACTGAGGTACTTAATTAGGTCACATTTCTCTATAAAAGAAAACCCAATCTGCAAGCATAGCCAAGTTTTCTTTTTCTCAGAAACAGTTAGGTGTCTACACTAACACATAAACAAATCTGTGATTAGGGTGCCTAACTTCCAATCTGTAAAGGCTAATTTCATGTGTCAACTTGTCTAGGTTATGGTGTCCAGTTGTTTGGTGAGGCAAGCACTAGCCTAATTATTACTGTGATGGTATTTAGTAAACAGAGTTTTATCTATAATAGTTTATTGCATCTAAGTCTGATTGAATCTATAATCAACAAAAGGATTGTCCTCAAAATGTGGGAAGTTTCCTGATTCAATCAGTTGGAGGTCTTAAAAGGCAGAACTGAGGATTTCAGATATCAGGAAAAAGACTTCCCGCCTCACCTTCAGTCAGCTAGCTTCCCCAGGCAATTTGGACCCAATTTCAACATCACATTTCTTGGCATTTCCAGCTTGCAGCCTTCCACTTGGGGCTTGTACTTGCCAGCTCCTAGGGGCATGTGAGCCAATTCCATATAATAAATTTTAGTAATACATATTCCAAAGAACAATGTTTTTAAGCATGTAAAAAATTAAGACTATTTCCTTAATATATATACATATATACACACATATATACATATATACACATATATACATATATACACGTATATACATATATATGCATATATATATGCACAAACACATACACACAGCTGAAGACTATGGTTTAAATAAAGAATTTTAAATAATGCATGTCAAAAATCTGTGGATAAAAAGTTAAAACAATGTTCAGAGTAAAAGTCATAGCTTTGTATATTAGGAAAGAATGAGAATAATTTTGTTACAACGTCCATGTTATTCAAATAGTTTCTGAGCACAGCAAAGTAATGAAATGTTTCCAATTCTTTACAAAAAGCCAGAGGAACATTTATTTTAAAATATTTTTAAAAAGCACTAAAAGCAAAAAAGTACAGATCAATCTTAAATACTAAGTCAAATATAACAAATAATGAATGAGTTTATCAAAAATGTAATACTCATTAAACAAGTGGAGTGTGTTCTGTGCAAGGATGATTCATTTTTAAGAAATCTAATAATATACTAATATCTATTAATATCTATCTACCTACCCTATCTACCTACCAACCTACCTACCTAAGAGTTATGGTATATGTCCACCCAAATGACAGGAACATAGTTAAGGGCTACATACTAAAAAAATTCAGTAACAATGGAAAGTCATCATCACTGTTTTTTAATTTTGGTCTCAAAATATCCAATCAACACAGTTCATAAATGAAAGACCTGAGGCATAATTTTTTATATTTTATAGTACATTTGATATTTTATTTGAAAAATACAAGAAAATCCAATAAACATTACTCAAAATTGAGCATTCAATTATGTATTTGCTTAGAAAATCCATATAGAAATGACAATAGCTTTCCTATAATCAAGTAACAACCAGCTGGAAGATAAAATGGAAGTCTAGATTCCCTTTACAAAAAGCAGATTAACTATCTAGAAATAAATTTATAATAAATATACAAGGCCAATATGAAAATATGTTTCTATTTTGTCAGTTCTGTTTATACTAATATCAATGATTTATTTTTCTCTGTGACTCTGCCCCTTATAAGGATGTATTAATGAAAATTTCTCTAACCTATTTCACATGCTTACACTCAGGATTTATTCATTCATTCTTTCTTCCATCCATCCATTAATTCATCCATGCATTCACCTATTCAACAAATATATATGAGATGAACTCTTTGTCAGACACTAGCACTAGATTCCAATTATAAATAAAACTGATAACATTTTCCTTTAAATTAGCACATCACTCTCCCATATGGGCACAATTGTCTAAAGGAAACCAATTACTTCTCAATCTGAAATGGGAAATTTTGGTGTTCAATGTGCCCAAGCATAATGGAAAATATTGGCACATAGAGTACAGATTAAAAGATTATCAAAATGTAACCAGATCCAAATAGATAATATGACCCTTAGCCAGGAGACTATAAGTGAAAAAACAAGTCACAGTTAACTTGATAGAGAACTTGAGAGGGAACCAAATCAGATATGACATAAAAGATTTAGATCACTGATGTCAGTGTCTTGATGTCAGTGTCCATTTTCCTTAGTAAACCATCCCAGAACAGTTGGCAGAGTTCTGGGTGACCAGTCCTTATATTTGACAAACCCCTTAGACTTGGGGAGGGAAAATTCAAACTATCATTTATTGAAAAAAAAAAAGAAGAGTTTTTAAGCCCAGATATCTTTAAGGTATGGCAAGTATATGACATCCTGAACAAACATTCCAACTACATTTTGATTGTTGGCATCTTTTAAATCACCAATTTTTCTATTTAAGGATGGAACCTCTTCTCCATGTTTATTTATTCAAAATAAAAATTTCTTTTCCCATCTTCTAAATACAACATCCACTTATCAAGCAACAGACAAAAAAATTGTCAAATACTTGCCTAAATTATTGCTTTGACACCAAAATATTGCAGTAGTCAGAATAGTTAACACTAACTGCCTAGACAAACAAATTTTGAGATCTTGGGGACCTAACATAGAAAAGATTTATTTCTGTCTTATGTTACTGCCATGGTCTTATATGAATCAGGAGGTCTATCTGTTCATTATGGCTTTACCATCTGGAACACAAAGTCTCTGTGGCAGGGGTGGAGAAAAATGTTGGAACCACACTGTCTCTTAATGTCCTTGGCCTGGAAGAGCACCTGTCACTTTTTCTCACAGTCCACGGCTAGGGAATTAGTGATACACTTCAACCTAACTGTAAGAGCAGGTGGGAAATGTGGAAGAGATAATGGATATTTGATGAAACCTAATGGTCTCTCCTATTGATATACATTTGGTTTAAAAGATAAAACTATAAACTGAATGGCTTCCCAACTTTTTATCTCAGATAAGTTATCCTCAGAAGTCAGCGTTGACTACATGAGAAATCGCTCTCTCTTCCTCTTTTGAGTATTCTTTCATCCAGAATTTGAACATATTCAAGTTTCCGTCTTAAAAATTTTAAATCTCTCTCTCCATCCCTTATAATTCTTTAGTTATTTACCCTTCCTAAGCCAGTGGGAAATGAGAAAATGAAATTCATTAAACATTTAAACACGTGAATAAAAAAATAACAAAGCCGCTATCCAATATTTAGATTTTATTTATTGGTAAATGCATAGCAATTAACCTTGCATATTTAGTAGATTTTTTCAACATATTTTAGAAACTTAGCTGAAGTGATAAAACTATTTCTCTAATATTATATCATGCTTTTACTATAATAGAATTAGCATCTATTAAAATGTTCAGCAGAACTATTATTAATGTCAGGTCTTTCCAAGTCTTTCCAAGCCCTATCATTATAAAATAATGCAATATTGATATTAATAGATGTTTACATATTTATCACTGCCTATTTTTAAGGTAATTTGCATGTTAAATCGATTTCAGGTTCTATACAGTCCAATGTGCTGTAAAAGTTACAAGAGCTTATTAGAGGAAGTAAGAATCTACTACAGTTTGCACTGTCACCAGTAGGTGGCAATAGTTGACTCTCCAAAATTCGCAGATGTTAAATTGAACATTTTTATTTCTGTAGTGCAGAAAGGGCATACATCAGTTCATTTCAAAAGTCCTTCTGTTTTAATGGCCAACCCATAAGAAGTGAAATAAAGACTTTAAGTGGTAAAGCCAAAATAGGACCTACTGGATAAAGGTTTTTAACAGCCCCAAATTACTGAAAATATTATAGTACACTTGATTCTCTCTCCTTACATAATACAAAATAAAAAAGAAATAAAAATTATATAATCATAGATATTAAAATAGTTATTCTTTCTAGATTTTCTGTTTGAAAACTCTGAAACTCTGAATTAGTTCTTTGAAGCCAAATTAATGTCTCATCTCTCTCTGGCTTTTAGCATTGGCTCTGGCTCTCTCTCCTGTTTTTTTATCTATTTATTTGTTCATATGTTTAGTACCTCTCTTTGTTCATACTCAAGTATGTGCTCTGCCTGACAACTGGGAAACCCTGTTCAAACCCAAAGATACACACTACAAAAAGACAATCCAAAATTATAATTTGAAGTTTACTAGTTTTCAATTCTATGATGGTTAATGCTAATTTTCATTAAATAGAACGTTCATCTCAAACCAAATCACAGACACACATGCAAAACATAGTTTCTTGTATTTTTCCATAGTAACTACAAATAAAATATTTTATTATATTCTATAATAAAAAAGTTTTTAGATTGGTTGTGCCTATACCAGACACCCAAGCACATCTATTATGTTCAATATAAGACATTATTACTAATCTTACTAATTAGAATTATCAGTTATCTAATAATGCAGATATGTTCTTTATTTGATATAAGAAAATGTATGATCTGAGACTCTGGCAAAATTTGAGGACCTATTCTAGTAGGCAGAGACCAGTCTTTCCTACTCAACATTTTAAGCTCTGTGGTTAGAACAGTGCCTGTCACATAATAGTCCCTCAAAACAGTGTTTATTTCTAAGCTAAAGGGGAGCTTTGGGGTTCCTAGTTTCACTAACAGGCTTCAATCAGTGTAGAACTTAGAGAATATACTTTTCAAACACAAATGGAGCTAAATTTAAATCTCTAGCTCTGAGATCTACTAGCTGTGGATGTTGAACAAAAAAATTGGCATTTATTATTTTGTAACATTTTAAAATTTATTAATTATTAACTTTAATTGAGCTTCATTTCCCTCATAGGGAGGATTGGAGGAAATAATGTGTGCAGAGCCCCTGATATAATGGGCACTCAGCTGGTAGTTACTTTTACTCACTCATAATTACCATTATTTGTTCAGCTATATCCTTAGATAGTTTATGTAAACAATTATTTCTTTCCTGAAAAGCAGCATAATCATAGAACCCTTCAGAATTATCTTCTCCCCCATGGAAGTTCATAGGATCCTTCCCCAAGTTCAAAGTCATATTTTACCACCATGAAAAGACCAAATTTAAGTAGGAAAAACATGGGAACAACATCTGGGCTCACCAGAATTTAGATTGAGATTATGCTTCAATGCATCAAAAGGTCAAGTCAAGTACACCTCTCTTCCCCTTGCCTCTTCCTATTAACTGGTAAATTGTGTGGTAGGCAGAATTCTAAGATGGCCTCCAAGATTCCTACCCCCTGGTGTACATATCCTGTATAATCCCCTCCCCACCTCTGAAAGTAGGTGGGACCTATGAATGTGAAGGGACTGCCACTCCCTTGCTTAGGCTGTATGAGAGTCTGTAGCAGCAGACTGGAGAAAGATTCCAAGCAGCAACAGATGCTATCTTGCAGGCCGTGAATAACAAAGGGTCCTGTGTGGTGAGCCCCATGTGGTAGGAAATGGTGGGCACCTTTTAGGAGCTGAGGGTGTCAACCCTACAATCACAAAAAACTGAATTAGGCCAAAGATGGGCTTGGGAAAGACCCTGAGCCCCAGATGAAAGCTGCAGGCCCATCAGACACTACAATTACAATCTGATAAGATTCCGAGCTGAGGACCAACTAAGTCATACTTAAAGAACAGAAATTGTGAGATAATAGATTTGTGCTATTTTAAGCCACTAAGTTTGAAAAAAAAAATTGTTATGCTACAATGGAAAACTAACACTGAAATCTAAGAAATTTCTAGATTACTAAAACTTCTATCTAGATATTCAGAATAATCATAAGCAATATCTGAGGATATTAGCATGTATAAGCTTGGGCAAAATATTATTAACATGTGCAAAAGGAACAATTTTCAACTAAAGAACAATTGGAAAAAACAAACAAGCTAAATTAAATTTAATCCATAGGGTTCTAGTTCTGATCAATGGACAATGAAAGCCTAAGTACGTTCTCCAAAAAGGAGAGGGGGTCATGTGGCTAAAAAATTACCCAACTCTCTGAGTTCAGAAGATACAATTGGCAAGCTGAATATTCTTTTAAAACTTGGCCTCAAATGTAAATCAGTCTTTAGGGAGGAGATTATGGTGATCGGTGAAGTCTGGTATTTTGGTTTGTTTGATAATTAATCATATTTCTCATTGTAAAATAATAAAATCGCATTCTCTGGAAGCCAAGTCTTCTTTCAGCTGATATAACTGAAAGACTTCAATCATCTATAATTTCAAATGAAGCAACTCTATGATTTCAGGACCAAAATGCACATTTTATTTTGTTATCTGTAGGATGCACTTCCCAATACTTGTATAAAATATTTGACAAACTGTGAAATGTAATTTTTCTGTGCAGGTGTTTATCAGATGGTAAATAGCCTGAGGGCCACACACTTCCATAAGGCAACAATATTGATGTTTTTGTTCTGAAATTTCAGCATCATTTTTTTCATTACCTTCCAAATATGCTTGACAAGTGTTTTGGAAGTAAACATGCAATAATTATCAACTAGTAGTGTCTTACAGTGTTTTTGAAGTTTCTGTCTTCTTTAATTAATGACTATTTTTGGAGTTTCAATTACTGAAGTGTGTTTGAAATGTAGAAACTGAAAAATGATTAGCCAGGTTGATCTCTCAATATAAGTTAACATTTATTCAGTGTTTTCCATGTATCAGGCATTGTGTAAAGTGTTTTCCGTGGATTAGTTTATTTAATCCTCAAAACAATTTTTTTTTATTTTGCTATTAAGCATAAAAGGAGGCGGGTAGGAGATGTGGCTCAAATGGTTGAGGCCGGCTTCCCACATAGGAGGTCCCAGCTTTGGTCCCGGTACTTCCTAAAAACAAAAAAACAACAACAAGCAAACAAATGGAAAAACCAACTCAGGGGAGCTGTTGTAGCTCAATGGTTGAGCACCGGCTTCCCACACATGAGGCCCAAGGTTTCAGCAGAGTCATGCTTTCACCTGTAGCATTCTGAAGGTGGCTTACCAACAATCTGGCTCTGTCACATGGCGGTCTATCTCCCCATCTGTCCCCCACGACTGTGTTCAAACTTCCCTCTGCTTATAAGGACTCCAGTCATGTTAGTTTAAGGGCCACCATGATTCAGTTTGGCCTCACTTAACAAGTACCATCTTCACAGATCCTATTTACAGATGGGTACACACCCACAGGACCAGGGCTTAGGACTTGAACATGTCTTCGTGGGGGCCTGATTCGATCCGTAACAGTGTCACCCTCTTCTATGTTGATTCCCTTAAATCTGTACATATCTCTACAAATCCTCCCTTCATTAAACTCACCCCTGTTGAACCTTTGAGTGAGCCATCTTGCAGCTAAAAATCCTTATTAAGTCAGGCTAAATAACATCTCTGTTAATGGAGGGCAACGTTATTTCTGTTTGAGAAATGAAATCTACATAAATGGATTTAAGATAATTTTTAAAAATTAAATAGATAACACATTTGCATAGTTCAAAAAAAGTATAAAAGTAAAAAAGTAAAAAATGTCCTTTCCTTTCAATCTTGTTCTTCATCTAGCCAGAACCACTCTCACATAGCACATAGAAATCCTTATTCTCAGATTCTATCAATCTTTCCAGATTCATGAATAGTCAAGAAAATAAAAATATGGATGTTTATTTTCTTTTATTTTATTCAAAAAGTATACATACTTGTAGCAGTTTGAAATTATTTATGAATTCCAAAAATAGATATTGGATTACTTTTGTAAACTGGTCTGCTCCTCTGGGCATATTAGATTATATTGGATTCAGAGGTTTCACTTTTACTTGTTTAAATAATGATTGGGGCTTTGATTGGGCCACATCAGTAGGACATTGAGTCTCCACCCCCTTGGTGGGTAGAGATTCACAGAGAAACCGCACCACAGAGAAAGGATGTTGGAATTTTGAGCTGAAGCCTGGAATTTTGAGCTGAAGACCCTATTTCCAGAAGTAGATTTTGTGGGTCAGACTATGTATTACAGTTTTGATAAATATTGCCAAGTTGTCTTTCACAAAGTTTGTACTAAGTCACACTCCCTTAAGCAATGAATAAGAGCGCCTGTAGATCTCTCTGGCACCATCTCAAACTACAGACAAGTGAGGCTGGATGTTTATGCACAATTGTAGGTAGCAAAAGAAAGAGCATTCAAGGTGAAAAACAAAGACAGCTTTAATTTAATAGGCTCCATTTAAATGCTAGATACATAAAAGGAGTTATAAATCACTTTTTTTAAATGATTCCCACTACCTCGAGTCATTTGTTTTCTGCTTAATACTGCATTTTTATTTCCCCAAAACGACTCATTTTTTTTGCCCTGCTAAGAGTGACAATCAGTGAGGCAGTGAAACAAAATGCTGTTTTGTTTTTTTTTAAGTAGTTCTGACTAGTTCTTTCTTTACTGATGAGTGATTCAAGCTCAAAGGGATATAAACAAACTTATTTGTCTTCGGGGAGAAACAGGTAGCAATTCCTTTCCTTGCCTATTTCATGGAGCAGTTAGTCACAAAAAAAAAAGCATTTCCTCTAACTCAGAGCTGAACTATCTGGCTGGCATTGGTAGTCCCATGAGAATTGCTGTAAGTCCTGGATAGAGGAAGAACAATTTCATCCCTCTTCAAATTTGTTCACTGGTTAACCTTCTGGATTGTAATGCCAGTGATACTTTTTTATTTTGTCCCTATCCTGAGCTCTATACCGGCCATAATTAATACAGGAAACTATTATAAATATTTTTGTAAATATATGGCAGTGATGTGCTGGTAAATGTTCACAACTTGCCCTCTGGGGAAAAGGACCTTCATTTGCTGACTTCCATGATGTAAATATTCCCTCTGTGGCCAGTTTTAAGCTACCAACATGTCAAAGAGTGCAGAGCTGGGAAGAGATGTTCAGCGGCACAACATTTTATAGGTTTCCATTAGGTAGTATTTTCACCATACAGATACAACAGATGCACAGAACCTCAAAAGCAAAGATTAATAGTCAACTGTAGTGAAATAATTAGGAAATGATCTGTTTTAAGTATTTATTACCTTTTTAAAATATGATTTATTTAATTCTGTTTATATTATTACATTTTTAATTATTGGTGAGTGATAAATTTCTGAAAATTTATCAGTCAACTACTGCAAGCTGACATAAGTGATCTCCAGCACAACACTGAAAGGGAAATATTATAGTTACCCAGAGAAGCAAACCACTGAGAAAGGGTGTCTTTCTCTACCTCCCTATATTGATGATCGTAATAATAACTGGGAAAGATTGCTAGTTGCCTTCCCAAATCCAATTTTCCCTTCTGTCTTAACATAGAACATTTTTTGGTTATGGTTGGCAATGTGTCCAGCTAAAATACATTTCTCATCTTACCTTAAAGAAAAGGGAAGGCATGTAACTGATTACAGACATACCTCATTTTATTGTGTTTCACTTTATTGCATTTTTTACAAATTGAAGGTTTGCAGCACCCCTTCATCAATCAACATTTTTCCAACTGCATGTGTTCACTTCATGTCTCTGTGCCATATTTTAGTTAAAGTACATACATAGTTTTATTAGACAGGATGCTATTGCATGCTTAATAGACAACAGTATAGTGTAAAAGTAACTTTTATATACACTGGTAAACAAAAAATTTCATATGACTTGCTTTATTGTGATATCATCGTCTTGCTATGGTCTGGAACTAACCCCACAATATCTCCAAGATATGCTTGTAATGGCCAATGATATTTGAGCAAAAGTTGTTGGTTGGGACCATGACTTTCTTTAAAATGGCATGGATTCAGCTGGCATTCACCTGCTTCAGTTTTCTAGCTCCGAAAGCAAATGCCATGCCAATGGATTGGCTTAAACAACGGGAATCTATTGTCTCACTGTTCTGAAGATAGGAGAAGTCCAAATACAGTGTTATCACCAAAGTGATGCTTTCTCTCAGAAAGTCATCATGATGCTGCTTTCTCCAAGGAGACTGTGGTGTTCTGAGGCTGCCAGCAATCCTTGGTCTTTGGCTTTTCTGTCACATGGAATGAACATGGCAGCTTCTTCCAGCTTCTCCTTTTTTTTCTGGGTTCCATTGATTTTCAGTTTCTAGCTGCTCCCTCCAGGTTTGTTTTTTCCTGTCTTACTTTCACTCTGTTTATAACAGACTCCAATAATCCAAATTAAAGCTCAAACTGATTCATTTAGGCCACCCCTTAACTGACGTTACATCTTGAAGACAACTATTTACAATGGTTCACACCCACAGGAATGGATTCGTTTAATAACATGTTTTTCTGGGGAATGCATAGCTCCAAGCCACCACACACCCTTTTGTACCACCAGCCTTTTTCTCCTTTCTCCCTGGAATATGTGTGTGATAGGTAGTCATGGCAGCCACAATGTAAGCATGAGGTGTTTCTGAGGATGGAAGCTTCTGCTAAGAATGGCAAAGCAGAAAATAATGGTATGATATGATGATATGATAACATAACATAACATAACATAACATAACATAACATAACATAACATAATATACACCAGCCCTGGATAGCCTTCCTCTGGACTCTATTATACATGACAGAAAAGCTAAAATATTTTTCAGTCACTTATTTTTAGATCTTTGTAATTCACACCAGTGACATACTCCTAAATGATAATATAGTTAACATTTATTGAGTTTCTACCAGGTGCCAAGACAACATGTTAATTAATTTATAAGGGTTAACACTAGAAAGATAAACCCATTCTATGCAGATTAGACACACCTAGTTTATGATTTTTAAAGACACATTTGCCATAGGAAGGATTGATTAAATTTACAAATGTTAACATGTTCCCTGCAACAGGAAATAGATGGCTAAGAGTTAGATTTATCTTTTCATGCCACAAGGTGTACTTAATATCAGCTCAAATAAGTATTAACAATATCAATAATGGTATTATATTTGACTTTTCATTTTAACCACGTGCTCATTCATTATTTTCTTTCATTATTTTTAAAGGAGCTTTAGATTACATACATGTTACATTGAAAATATACGGGATTCCCAATTTGCAAGAGCAAAACATTAATTCACAATTACAAGAAGTTAAGTATATTGAATATAGAAAACATGTTCTGGTGTTCTTTAGCCTACTTATAAAGATTTAATTGAAATGGCTCTATTCCATTTCTAAATAGTTTGTGAAACTTCTAAAAATTATATTATCCAGTTAGACTTACAATATTCAGACATAGAATCCCAGCTGGAATTGCATATACAAAGAACTAACATTTCCAGTTCCTTCCAATGAGTCTGTGACAGCGCCTCAAAATATAACAACTAATTGAAATAGGCTCCCGGGAGAAACAGTTGATAATCAGCTAGAAGAAAGGAGCCTTTGGCATACTTGTCAGTCATATCTATTGTTGCATGATGTGAAGGAAGGTAATCAATCCTGAATGATATATCTTAAGAGAAAACCACTTTTATTATAATCAGGCTTTTCCCTAAATTTAACTTTCGAAAAATATCTTCATTCTTCTTTTCTGAAATCTCAGAGGGTCTTTTGGGTATTATTTTACCTTATCCTACAGTTCAGGCTATAATTTATCTTGTTTTTTTCTTCAAACCTAAAATTAAAATTGGGCGTTTTTGTTTTGTTTTGTTTTGTTTTGTTTTGAGCCCTCAGAATAGAGCCATTAATAGTTATTTCCCTTAACAGCCTTCACCAAACCAGTCTTGATGTTCTCACCTTCACTCAAGACTATCACCCTATTTTAGAAGAGTGACAAAAAGAGTTCTGAATAAAGTGAGACTTCTGGAGGCATTATTAGAGATAGATTCCCAGATTAATACTCGTTTATGACTCTACCATGAAATGTATTTTTAAAGATAATCTTTCCTGAATTACCTCTTCCATTAAAATTTTTTTTTCATTTTTTAAAGAAGTTTTAGATTACGTAACTGTTACATAGAAAACATAGGGGATTCCCATATACATCACCCCTTCCCCTCCAACACATTTCCCCATTAACAACAGCTTTCATTAGTGTGGTACATTTGTTAAAATTGATGAACACTTATTGAAGCATTGCTGCTAACCACGGCTTATTGTTTACACTTTGCACCACATAATTTTATAAGTTTTGGCAAAATGTATATTGGCCTGTATCCATCATTGCAATGTCATGCAAGACAATTCCAATATCCCCAAAATGCCCCATGTTACACCTATTCTTCCCTCTCCCTCCCTTTAGAACCTCTAGTGGCTACTGCCTTTATATCCATGTTACAAGTTCTTCCATTACTAGAATAATAATAAGTCTACTTTTGTCCATAGTTGCAACCCCTCCCCAACCCCCCACCCCCTGCTTATGTTTGTTCATTATTCAATTTTGACGATTTGGGGATCATGATTTGTTGAAAATTCCAGTTTTATGTTAGTTAAATAATTTTAGCTTTTGAAATTGTGTAACATATATACAACACAAAAGTTTCCGTTTTAACCATGCTGATGCATACAATTCAGTGATATTAATTATATTTACAATGATGTGCTACTATTACCACTATCCATTACCAAAACTTGTCATCATCCCAAAAAGAAACTCTGCATCCCCTAAGAAATAATTCCTGATTTTCAGTCTGTCTTAGTTTGCCAGGCTGCTATAACAAATACAACACACTGGGTTGGCTTAAACAATGGGAATTTATTGTCTCACAGTTCTGAAGCTAAAAGAAGTCAAAATTCAGATATCAACAAGGCTTGCTTTCTCCCCCAAAGACTGTAGCATTCTGGTGCTGGCTTGCTGCATCCTTGGGGTTCCCTGCTTGCATCTCTGCTTCACATCATATGGCAATGGCTCTCCTTTCTCTTGAAGTTTTTCACTCACTCCTGGGTTCTGGTTCCTTCCTATGGCTTTCTTTTTATAAGGCCTCCAGGAATTTGGATTAAGGCCATCCCCATTCAGTTGGGCCACACCTCAATTAAAAATATCCTCTTTAAGAGGTCTTATCTGCAATGGGTTTACACCCACAGGATTGCAGATTAAGATTAAGAACATCTAAATTAGTGTATAAAATTCAATCTACCACATGCACCCCTAGTCCCTGGTAACCTGAATTGACTTTCTGTCTCTATGAATTTACTTATTCTCATTATCTCATAGAAGTGAAATCATACGATATTTTTCCTTTTATGTCTGGCTAATTTTACTCAACATGATGTCTCAGTGCTCATCCACATAGTAGCATGTTTCAGAACTCCATTCCTCTTCATGGCTGAATATACCGTTGCATGTATATCCCACATTATGTTTATCCATTCATAGGATGATGAACACTTAGGTTGCTTCCACCCTTGACTATTGTGAATAATGTTGCTATGAACATTGGTGTGTTAGCATATGTTCGAGTGCCTGTTTCCATACCTAGAAGTGGGATTGCCAGGTCATATGGTAATTCTATGTTCAACCTTCTGAGGAAAGAGTCAAATACTTTCTAAAAAGTGGGATGTGCTTTTCTAATACCTGTTAGCAGGCAGGGAAAGGCTGAGGATGGGAGAATGCTGTGGTTCTAGGGCTGTGCCTGTTTTGTTTTTCTATGCCTTCCCACAATGCCTTACCCAGAGCTTGAGACAGAGAAAAACTGACAAGTAAAGTTTATCGAGTCCTTACTCTATGCCAGGCACTGTGCCAAGCATTTGACATGTGTGATTTCACTTACACCTCACAATAAGCCTGAGAGGTAGTCACGGTCATTTTGCTTATTTCACAGATGAAGAAATAGACGTTCAGTCACAGCTACGGTCGCAGCTACAAAATGGCAGAGCTTAAACGCAAACAGCTTTGTCTGACTCCAAGGTCTTTGAACTTAAACCTCAGTGCTATGTTGTCAACATTAGTAGATATCCAATGCATTCTTGTTGACTGCATAGTGGAGCTAATGGCCTGCAACAAACACTTCCCCTTCAAAATACACTCTTACAAAAATGCATCCCCATTTAGTCCATTGATTACTCTTGTACTTAGTTCATCAAACCTCACACTGAATTAATAAGGTCTTTACCCCTTAAAGTGAATTTCTTTAATCTGATGGCTTCCTACCAGGTAAAAATAAGTACTTTGAGGTACTAGCAGTTTTGATCTTAGGGAAAGGAAGAAAGCGAGTAAAGAATGGAATAAGTTTAAAGTAATGACAACTTTATGCAATGGCTTCCCTTTTTTGAATTGTTAGATAGCCCAGAGACAATGAGGGATATAGAAAAGATAATGAGAGGCAGCTAGTATATTTATATTATTTGGTAAGCGTGTCTAAGGCCCTTTTGGTTGCAACTGATCTACGTGGCTTCTCAGCAATAGATTACTAATATGTAATATGGTCCTTGATGGAGTGATAATTTTTAAATAATTAAAATGTAACACACATGCTATATATACTAAGCCAAACGTGTTGAAGATCATATTCTTAAATTGATGATCCTAAACACCTTTTAGGATTTTTCTGTACCTCAGAGTTACCATTATAAAATTCCCTACCAATATACTTACCTGGCAGGGGAGATATCATGATCACAAAGGTGGTTTTCTCAGGGTGAGGCTTATCCATTGCACTCCAGATGTGCTGACCCCTGCGATTTCCCCAAATGTGGGAAACCTGACTGCATAATTTATGGTAGCGAGGAACTGCATTCCCACTCTCCCATGGGGGGAAAAATCTACTACCAATGTTCTGGTTGCCTAAGCCTTTTGGTTGTTTGGAGATATCGAGATCTACAGAACATATGGACAGTGATACAACCCAACTGCATGTTTTCTGCAACAGAAACAGTTCTACAGGTCAGTGGTCTGACCAGGTCTCATTGGGCTAAAATCAAGGTGTCAACAGGGCTGCACTCCTTTCTGGAAGCTCTAGAGCAGGGGTTCTTAATTTAAGGGATCCATGAAAAGATTTTAGGGGGTCCATGAGCTTGAATTGAAAAAACTCAACTAGATTAGATGTCTAGCATGATATGAATGTTGCCTTGTCAAACATTACGTCACAGTTTAATGTTCTTATTCAAGATAAACAACAGTCTGCATATTGACATGTCTTTAAAAAATAAAATTTAACTTTAACTTTCCTATATTTTTGATGTATTAGCTTATTATTTAATGTGTTAAGAAAGAAACACATACGTTTAGTATTATATGTTTTTTTTAATTTTAGCAACTATATTTCAATATATGTAACTGATTTCCTTTGTAATTTCGTTCTATGGATTTAAAAACATTATTCTTGTGAGGATGTGTGTGAGAGGGTGTGATATATTTATTAAATAATACACAGTATAGTGTGGACTTAGTATGATTTTTATTTTAATGTAGCGTGTTCTGAGTGCAGCGAATAACGGCCTGCAAAAAGGTTGGTAATGACGGCGGAGTTGGTTTTATGATGCCACGGGAAAACTCGAATTTCTAAATGTTTGCTGAAAATGACCATTTGTACAGATGTTGAACCGTGTTGGGTTGTGGAATGTTGTAAAACGTAATTTTGAATAATCCTAAAATTTAATTTAAAGACATGTTGATGTTGAGTGTCATAAAATTATCTGCCACTACATTCTGAAAAGGGATCCATGGTTTTCAACTGACTGGCAAAGGGGTCCGTGGAACAAAAAATGTTAAGAACCCCTGCTCTAGAGGAAAATGCATTTTTTGCCTTTCCCAGCCTCCAGAGGTTGGTCCACATATTCTTTGGCTCGTGACCACTTTCTTCCATCTTCAAGTCCAGCAACATTGCATCTTCCTGACACTTATCATTCCATCTCCCTCTGGCCACAACCAGGAAAGGTTCTCTACTTCTAAGGACTCATTTTTAGATTGGACCCACTCCGTTAATCTCGCCATCTAAAGGTACTTAACATTAATCACATCTGCAAAAGCTTCTCTTTAAAAGGTAACATATTCACAGATTCCATGGATGAGGATATGAACATGTTTGGGGGACCATTATTCTGCCTTCCACAGATGGCGTAGCTGGGAATATTTTGCACTAGCACTGCAAAGGTCATCCTCCATAGGGCAACCAGGAGAGGACACTGTGGAGAGAACCTGGCAAGGCCCCATACTCATGGTGGCCCATAGGTCAACCCTCCCACAGCAGTATGGGACAGCAAGTTCAAGACCAACTCAAATTGCCAATAAACTCCAGACGTGAGCAAATTTTGTAGTATTGGAATGAATTAAAACTGGGCAAGCTGGCTTGGCTACTTTAATATGAAAATTTTCCAATATAAATTTAAAACATGACTGATTTAAGAAGGTATATTCAAACATCCCATCGAAGACTTCGATTTAAATCAAAGAATCCCATAATTGGAATGGAGACATCAACTTTTCTGCCTAATACTACATTCCTCTTCCCAGTATTTCTCACCAATTATATGCCCATCAGTTATGTTCACATATGGCTCTCAGTTCTCCCTTTAGATACCACACAAACAAAAATCTAAATCTTCTCCTACTGGTTTTTAAGGGGTATATAGACACATTCCAGGCCATTGAATATATTATTTAGAGTATAGAAACTGCAATGTTTTCTTATTTTACAATTTAAGTCAAGTAAACACAAGAGAATCTAGCTTATGAAATAAGGAACCACTCATATGAATAGCCAAGAGATGTATGACTTCATAGATCCAAACTACTTTCCTTCCACAATGAACTCTCAACCAGACATTTTATACTAGGAAGTTACCTCAAGCACAAAAACTCAACTCAGTCATTAATACTAAGATTATTAAAACAAATTTTTTCTTTTCATAAAATATAATTTGAAATTACAGTATTTAAATTTAAAATCATCTAAGTTACACTAAACCAGAGAACCATGTTTTCTTCTAAAATATAGTTTTACTCCATCAACAAAGAGAAAGAAATTGAAGATTGAAATTCTTCACAAAATAGATGAGAGTCTGCAATTCCCAGGCATCTGGTAAACAGATGCTTCTGTATTCAGGGGTATGGGTTTTGAAATCAATTAAGTATGGGGTTTCTTAGAATATGTCTTATTCTAGAATATGCCTTTTTTCCCACATTTCCAAGAATGTTAATATCAGTGTTAGAAAATATGTAATCAAACCTAGGAAAATTCTTTCAAATATAGTTTAAATGTTTTTTTAAAAATTTTTAAAAGAGAAACATTTTCTCTGATTCTTAGTTTGCTGACTTTTAAGCAGTCAAGTAAACAAAATAAATCCATCAAAAGACCAGTTATATTAGTGTTTCTTAAAATATAGCACTGAAAGTTGGGGATAGAGATTTTTAAATGAGAGGATGAACTTAATCAAAGAAACATCAACTTTCTGAAATGATGGAAAGCAACATGCTCAGAAAGAAAGTATTTGATTGACATAAAAATCTGCACAAAAGCTTTAAGAGATTGATCCTTGTGTCTTTTGTGAAGTTTTTCAATTATAAAAATAATGAACATACCATGGTGTTCCGAGATATTTTTGCAATTGAAGAATTATTTGGTTAAATTTTTTTTTGCTGTTGTTGTTAACATAATTGCTATAAAAAATATCCTTTAAGTGTGATGGTATATGGTTTAATCTAAAACTGAAAAGCATTTGAACTTTAAAATAGAATACCAGGCAAATAAAATCCATATTTGCTATGACAGATTCTGTCTGGACAAATCTACATTGGCTTTAATAATTTTAAACAGGATAAGGTTTAATTGAAAGCTTTTCTTTTAACAGGGATTCTTGGATAGTTATAATTAATAATGTGAATAATACCAAATTCAATTGTTCCATTAGCGTGCCTATTACTCTTTCTTTTTTACTTACAACATGCTTTTTAATGAATATTCATTTTTTGTGAAAATTTTTGGCTTTAGTTGGGCCCTTTGAAAAACAGATTCCGAGATGGAAATTTGAGCATCAGAGATTAGTGAATACTCTCAGGAACACCTGTATGGAGTAAGAGAAGAGAATAGAGCAGAGGGAAAAGCTGAACTGTGATGCAATTGAATGCATGTTCTCCAATTGAGGCAGAAGGTTCAGGCTTTGTTATTTTCCCTTCTTCCACACTGATCAGTATGGGATATGGGCAGCACCCAGGGAAAGGGATGTGCTCTTGGGCAAGACAGCCTCTTCCATGGACATCAATTCCTGGGGAGCGATGCAACTGGTGGCTGTAAGCACCCAACACTCCCAGATGGAAAAATTACTGTCTTCATCCTGGAGACAGTGGGAACACTACGATATCTACTAGTTTTCAACCCCCAAAAAAATTCTTCCAGTGTTACTATAGACATGATGGCTATGATACCATTAATATTGAAGTTTAGACCTGAAAAGAACATCTGCCATCATCCAGTCCAAATTCTCAGCACTAAGGAGGAAACATACATTTGATACACTAAAGATCAAAGAAATTTTAAAAACATTAGATTGATGCTGATCAACTGAATTTAAACACATATAATAACCTGCCTACTCAATATCCCCATTTAGATGCTGTTTTAGTTTGCTAAGCTGCTCAAAGCAGATACCATATAAAGGGTTGACTTTATTTTTTTAGGAGGTACTGGGGATTGAACCTGGGACTTTATATGTGGTAAGGAAGTACTCAAACCACTGGAGCTACACCTGCTCCCAATGGGTTGACTTTTAACAATGGGAATTTATTAGCTTACAAGCTTCCTGTTTTGAGACTGAAAAAAAAATTTCTAAATCAAGGCATCATCAAGTGATGTTTTCTTCCCAAAGACTGGCTGCTGGTGATGTGCCATACCAGCATCTGCTGGTCTCTCCCGTCTCTTCTGGGTTTTATTGCTATTGCTTTCAGCCTCTTGCTTATTCATCCTAGTAAGATAATTAAGATCCACCCTGGAATGCAACTATGGACTAAAGTAGACTTATTATTATTCTAATAATGGAGAACTTATAACGTTGATATAAAGACAGTGATCACCAGAGGTTCTGAGGGGAGGGAGAGGGAAGAATAAGTGTAACATGGGACATTTTGGGGACATTGAAATTGTTCTGTATGATAATGCGATAACTGATACAGGCTATTATACTTTTTGTCAAAATCTATAAAATTGTGTAGTGCAAAGTGTAAACCATAATGTAAGCTATAGACCACAGTAATGCTTCAATATGTGTTCATCAATTGTAATAATTTTATCACACTAATGAAAGATGTTGTTAATGACAGAAATTGTGGGAGGGTGAGGGGGTGGGGTATATGGAAATTCTCTATATTTTTGATGTAACATTTATGATATCTAATGGTTCTTAAAAATAAATAATTATTTAAATAAAGAAATCAATAAATAAATTCAGAGAGAGAAAAAAATAGATTTATCATGGGCCACACATTAACTGAAGTAACCTATTCAAAAGGTCCTACTTACAATAGGTTTACACACACAAGAATGTATTAGCTTTGAGAACATGATTTTCTGGAATACATACAGTTCCAAACCACCACTGATTCTTAAATGGCATATTAAAATAAAAATCAGAATTTTGGGAAAGATGGCAACAGAGTAGTTAGGCAGGGCTCAACTCTCTCACAAAAACAATGGAAGAAGGGCAAAAAGCTATCCAAGAGACCTGCTTTGGGGATTTTCAGACCAGAGGAGTGTTGCACTCACCCCTGGAGAGCCAAGGACAGAGGTACGAAAAAGCTCAAATGAAAACTGTGAGTTACTATCTCCCACAGCTGGGAATGGCACCCTCCCCCACCCTCAAGGCAAACAGGCTGGATAAAATCCATGGCTCACTGCAGCCAACTGAGAGGGGAGCATATATCTTCCTCCTTGGGAAGGAGGGTATGACTGAGGGCAGAGAGTGTTTCTCTTCAGTGTATTTGGCCAGCAGAGTCCAATTTTAATCTCAGTTCTAGCCAGAATAGAATTAAGGGCAAGTGGAAGATGAAAGAGTCACCTTCTTGGAAAGATTTGTCAATGAACACCACCTCCAGGCTGGCTGGAAAGTTGAAGGAGAAGAATGCTTTTAGGTGTCTCATGTCCCAAATTCTTGGGAGCAGATCTTTGCCCCAATAGTGAGTCTCTGGCCCTATTTTGATAACTTAATCTGGGAAATTTTAAAGTCTTAGATTAAGTTGAAGCAAAAATCAAATAAACAAAACCACTAGGCAAGAAAGAGAAATTGACCATCACATTATATTCACCAACATATTCAGATGCTACACCTCAGCAAAAAATTACAAGCCATAAAGAAACAGGAAGATATGGCTCAGCCAAAGGAATTAACCAAAAATCTTGATAAGACATAGGATTTAAGACAAGTAATCAATGATCATCACATAACTCTCCTTAATCAATTCAAGGAATGAAGGAAAATATGGCTAAAGAGATATTAAGAAGACACTGGGTGAGCATAAAGAACAATGTAAAAGCCTGCAAAGAAAAATAACAGAACTTATGGGAATGAAAGACATAATGGATGAGATTAAAATTACATTAGAGGAATATAACATCAGATTTGAATTGATGGAGGACAGAATTAGTGAAATCAAGGACAGAACATCGGAACTTGAAAAGACAGAAAGAAAAAAGAATGAAAAAATGGTATAAGTCTCAGGGAATTGAATGACAACATGAAACACACAAACATACATGTTATTGGTGTCCCAGGAGGAGAAGAGAACAGAAAAGAGGAAGAAAGAATATTTGAGGAAATAATGACTGAAAACCTCCTAAACCTTATAAAAGACATAAATATCAATACCCAAGAAGGTTAGCAGAACCCAAACAGAATAAGTCCAAATTAGTGTACTCTGAGAGACCTACTATTCAGAATGACAAATACCAGAGATAGAGAAGATTTGGAAAGCATCAAAAGAAAAGCAATGCATCACATACAATGGAACCTCAATAAGATTAAGTGCTGATTTCTCATCAGAAACCATGGAAGAAAGAAGAAAATGGTATGATGTATTTAAGGTGCTGAAAGAGAAAAACTGCCAGCCAAGAATTCTGTATCCAGCAAAAAAGTCCAATAATGAGGGTGAGTTTAAAGTCTTCACAGACAAACAAAACCTGAGAGAGTGTGGCAGTTTGATATTATTTATGAATTTTTTTAAAAAGATATTGATTATGTTTATAAACTGGTCTGTTCCTCTGGGCATGATATGCTTTGACTGTACTAATTTCAAAGGTTTTGCATTTACTTAACTATGTTAAGATTAGGGCTTTTATTCGACCACGTCATTAGGGCATGCAGGGTTGAGTTCCCATCCCCTTAGTGGGCTATATAAGCAAATACTCACTCAAGGAGAATACAGAAGAGGATACATGGGACTAGAGAGAACTCCATAAATATGGCAGAGGAGAGAACTTGATCCTGGAGCCCCAGAGAGAGATGAGTCATTTACCTGATAGTTTGCAGCTGAAGAGACCAGACCCCTGAGAAGATAGGAAGGCCTGGAAAGAAACAATCTCTCCAGACTACAGCTGAAAACAGAAGAAGCTGGGACCATGGAGCCTTGAGAGAGAGGAAGGCGAACCCTCATACACATCACCCACCACCTTGCTTCAACATATGGTAAGTGACTTTGGATGAGAAACCAACCTTGAGTTGGACTCTTTAGGGCCTTGTAACTACATTTTTATCCCAAATAAATACCCTTATAAAAGAGAGACAATACTACAATATGACAACAGAAAGCCAAAGGATAAAATGCACAAAATAGGTAATGCCTTTACAGCAATAACTTTGAATGTTAATGAATTGAATTCCCCAATCAAAAGACATAGGTTGACAGAATAGATTTTTTAAAATGAGCCATCTATATGCTTTATACGAGAGACTCACCTCAGATGTAAGGACACAAGGATGTAAGGGTGAAAGTGAAAGGCTAGAAAAAGATATTCCACGCAAATTATAATTTAAAAAATCTGGATCAGTGATACTAATACCAAAAAATATATATATTTTAAATGCAAAACTGTTACACAAGATGACGGTCATGATAATAAAAGGGGAAATTCACCAAGAAGAAATAACTATAATAAATATTTACGCACCTAATCTGGGTGCTCCAAGATACCTGAGGCATACACTGGCAAGACTGAAGGGAGAAATAGACATCTCTATAATAATAGCTGGAGACGTCAATACACCACTCTCAGTATCGGATTGGGCATTTGGACAGAAGATAAATAAAGAAACAGAATTTTAATAATGTGATAAATTAACTAGACCTAACAGGCATTTGGCAGGATACATTTTTTCCAAGTGTTCATGAATCCCTCTCCAGGACAGACCATATGTTGGGTCCTAAGACAGACTTAATAAATGTAAAAAGATTGAAATTCTACAACACACTTTCTCTGTCCATAATGGAATGAAGCTGGAAATCAATAACAGACAGAAAAAGGGAAAATTCACCAATGAATGGTGATTAAACAACCTACTCTTAAATAATCAGTGGGTAAAAGAAGACATTGCAAGAGAAATCAGTAAATATTTTTATATGAATGAAAATAAGAACACAAAATATCAAAACCTATGGGACACTGCAAAGGCAGTGCTGAGAGGAAAATGTATAGCCCTTGTATTAGTCAGCCAAAGGGGTGCTGATGCAAAGTACCAGAAATCTGTTGGAATTTATAAAGGGTATTTATTTGGGGTAGAAGCTTACAATCACAAAGCCATAAAGTGTAAGTTACTTCCCTCACCAAAGTCTCTTGCCATGTGTTAGAGCAAGATGGCTGCCAATGTCTGCAAGGGTTCAGGCTCCCTCCTTCTCTCTTGGCTCCATGGCCCTAGCTTCTTCCAATATCAGATGTAGGCCAGGATAAGTCTCATCTGTCTTCCAGGGCTCATTTCTCTCCAGGCTCAGCTGCTCTGCTCTCTCCACAAGGCCAGCTGTAAACTATCAGGCAAATGGCTCATCTCTCTTCCATCTAATGGAGCCTTCTCTCTTTCCTCACATTTCTGCTTCTCAGTGTATTTTCTTCCCAAGTCTCTAGCATTAAAACTCTAACTGTAGTTTTTTCTCTGTGAGTTCCCACCCACCAAGGGGGCAGGGACTCAACATCCTATTGATGTGGCCAGATCAAAGCCTTAATCATAATTTAATCAAGTAAAAGTGAAACCTCTGAATCCAATACAATCTAATAAGCTCAGAGGAAAGGGCCAGTTCACAAACATAATCTAATATCTATTTTTGGAATTCATAAGCAATATCAAACTGCTACAGCCTTCAATGCTCTTATTAAAAAGAAGAAAGAGCTAAATTCAAAGACCTAATGGGACACCTGGAAGAACTAGAAAAAGAATAGCAAACAAATCCTAAACCAAGTTGAAGGAATGAAATAGTAAAGACCAGAGCAGAAATAACTGAAATTGAGAACAAAACAAAAAACAAGAGATAATCAACTAGTCCAAAAGTTGGTTCTTCAAGAAGATCAACAAAATTAACAAACCCTTAGCTAGACTGACAAAGGAAAAAAGAGAGAAGGTGCAAATACATAAAACAGAAATGAAAGGGGGGACATTACCACTGACCCTGCAGAAATAAGAGCAATCATAAGTGGAAACTATGAACAACTGTATGCCAAAAAAAATTAACAATGTAGAGGAGATGGACAAATTCCTAAAAGTGCATGAACCACCTACACTGAAACTAGAAGAAATAGAAGACATCAACAAACCAATCCAAGGGAAAAGATTGAAACAGTCATCAAAAACCTCCTAAAGATGAAAAGCCCAGAACAAGATGGCTTCACAGGTGAGTTCTAGCAATCATTCAAAACGACCTAATACCAATCTTGCTTAAGCTCTTCCAACAAATTGAACAGGAAGGGACATTACCAAACTCATTCTATGAAGCCAACATCATCCTAATACCAAAACCATATAAAGATACTATGAAAAAAATTACAGACTAATATCTCTAATGAATATAGATACAAAAATCCTCAACTAAATACTCACAAACTGAATCCAAAAGTACAGTAAAAGAATTAAATGCCACGATCAAGGGTGGTTCAACACAAGAAAATCAATTAGCGTAATAAACCACATTAATAAATTGAAGAAGAAAAATCACATGATGCTCTCAATTGACACAGAAAAAACTTTTGACAAAATACAGCATCCTCTATTGATAAAAACACTCCAAAAAATAAGAATAAAAGGAAGCTTTCTCAGCATGGTAAAGTGCATATATGAAAAACCTACAGCTAGCATTGTACTCAATGATGAAAGACTTAAAGCTTTCCCGCTCAGATCAGGAACAAAACAAGGATGCCCACTGTCAACACTGTTATTCAATATTGTGCTAAATGTATTAGTCAGAGCAATTAGGCAAGAAAAAGAAATAAAAGGCACCCAAGTAGGAATGGAAGAAGTAAAATTCTAGCTATTCACTGATGATATGATCCAATATCTAGAAAATCCTGCAAAACCCACAACAAGGCTACTAGAACTAATGGATGAGTTCAGCAAACTGGTGAGATACAAGATTAATATGCAAAACAATCAGTGGTGTTTCTGTGCTCTACTGATGAGCCATTTGAGGAAGAAGTCAGAGAAAGAATCCCATTTATAATAACAAGTAAAAGAATCAAATATTTGGGAATAGACTTATCCAAGGACATAAGTGACCTGTATTTGGAGAACGGCAATATATTGCTAGGGGAAGCCAATGAAGACCTAAATAGGTGGAGGGACATTTGTGTTTATGGATTGGAGGATTGGGTATCATTAAGATGTCAATTCTACCTGAACCAATGTAAGGATTTAATGCAATCCCAATAAAAAATCTTATTAGCATTTTTTGCAGAAATGGAAATGCCAATTGTCAAAGTTATTTGGAAAGATAGGGAGCCCTGAAGCCAAAAATGTCTTTAAAAAAAGAAGGGTGAGGCTGGAGAACTCTCACTTCCTGACTTTAAGGCATTTTTACTGACATAAAATGGACATATTGACCAATGGAACTGAATCAAGAATCCAGGTGTAGAACCTTACATCTATGGTCAAGTGATTTTTGATGGAGCTGTTGGGCCCACCCAGCTGTGCTAGAACAGTCTGTTCAGCAGATGGTGCTGGGAGAACTGAATGTCTATATCTGGAAGAGAGAAGGAGGACCCCTATCTCACATCTTATACAAAAATTGACACAGGATGGATGAAGGACATAAATGTGTAAGTTACAACCATGATACTCTGGAAGAGGGTGTGGGGAAACATCTTCAGGATCTTGTGGTGGGCAGTGGTTTCTTGAACCTTACACCCAAGGCATGAGCAATGAAGGATAAAGTGGATGGATGGGATCTCCTCAAAATTAAACACTTTTGTTCTTTGAAAGGCTTTGTCAAGGAAATGAAAAAACAGTCTATTCAATTGAAGAAAATATTTGGGAGCTACATATCCAACAAGGGTTTGATATCCATGTCATATAAAGAGATCATACAACTCAATGATAAATAGATGGGCAACCCAATTTAAAAATGGGCAAAAGATTGACTTCCAGGAAGATGGCAGACTAGAAAGACACAGGA